>JXPH01011466.1:4744-17125 GCA_001014845.1 Mochlonyx cinctipes
GACTCCTGTTTTGATGTTAACGGTGCCAGCTAAATAACCGGAGTTCTGCGGAGTTCTACCTCCATCTGGGAGCTTGTGTTCACCACGTCCTTCCAACCATGTTCCACTAAGGCCAAGGATTTCCAGTTTATAATCCTTAGCTATTTACAGCAAATTGCCCAGCTTCAGTTGCTGTGTGATGGAGTTTACATTGAAACAACCGGTCGGAATCGTCATATTCACGCGTTAGGTCTTCACTGAATTCCGGTCCGAATTTTTTTTTATAATTTTGTAATATTGTGCAATAAATTTTAAATTTCTGCCAAAATCCGGCATAAAATTTTACCATTTCATCTGAAATGAAATTTCATGATTTGGTTTTTGTTGTTGTTTGTAAAATGGATATGTTATTATTATTATCAAAATTCATGATATTGAAATGTTAAATATGTTATGAATCAATGAATAAATATTGTTTAATATTTACAGCAAACAATAACTCGAATGCACAGATAATCTTGTATTAATATTTGATCAAAGTTTTACGCTAACATTGTAAAACGATTTGAAATTTGAAAGGTAAATATAAAAGTTTGTATCACCGGAAGCAGAGAAACAGCTTTCAATCCTTAATCCAATTTTGCATTTTCTATTTTCCAATTCCCAACTGTATAACCTTTTCTATTATAGCGATCTTTTCAAAGTTCTTCTGCTAACTGGATATGTTTATTTGAATCATAAAATATTTGTTGTTTTCAATACAAAGTTTAATCAATTTTGCTTTAACTTGTTTACATGAATTATTTCTCGGTTGTGAAGCTACAAAACAACAATTTTCGTTATTTTTGTAAACTAAAGTAGCATAAATTTCAAGTTTACGAAAAGTTTTAGTTACAAATATGACAAATTTCATTGAAACTATCGAACTTTTTACGTTACAACCCTCCTCTCATTAATAATGGCAAAGTGTTGCATTCCTACTAAAAATTGGGTTGGAGTATTCTATCAGCCTATCTTCAGACCCTATATAAACTCAACAAATTCTGCAAGTTCGTTTTTTATCATAGCCACTGTTTAAATCATTCGACAAATGAAGAGTGGTTGGATGGCTCAATTTTGTAGGCAGAAATCTCAAACACCGATTGGTAAAAAAACCGCCACGAAAATTTTTATTCTGATTCGAATACTTAGTACCCCGGATTTTTTTCAGATTTTTAAAATGGCGTTTGTGTCCTGCGCCACCGGTTCAAAGTTGCATTTTGGTCCCATTGCTACCCTGATTTTTTTGGGATTTTTAAAATGACGTTTGAACCCCACACTACCGATTAAAAGCTATATTTGGGTCCCAGTAGCATCCCTGATTTTTTATTGTGATTTTGGAAATGATGTTTGAACACCGCGCCACAGGTTCAAAAGGGTCAATGTTGGAGACATTTGGGAAAAACCTAAAATTCTTAGGTTTTTAAGCTGTAGAAGTTAACCAATTTTTTTTTTTTAACTTTTTATGTCACATTTTTCTATTGTATGGGGGTCTAACAAAATTTAAAAAAAAAATAATTGAAAAAAAAGTTGTGCATAGCTCGGCCACCAGGTACAGGTTTTCCGGTCCCGGTACAATTACCAATCTTTTTTTTGTTTAAATGTTTTATATTTCAATAATATTTTTTTGATTTACCAAGAGCTCCATACTATAGAAAAATGCGCAGCAAAAAGTTTTAACAAATTGGGTCGCTTCTAGAGCTCAAAAACCTAAGAATTTTAAGTTTTTCCCAAATGACTCTTAAATAGACAGTTTTGAACCTGTGGCGCGGGGTTCAAACGTAATTTCAAAAATCCCCTAAAAAAATTGGGGGTGCTACTGGGACCTAAACACAACTTTTAATTGGTAGTGCGGGGTTCAAACGTCATTTTAAAAATCGCAACTTTGAAACGGTGGCACGGGACGCAAAAGAGGAAAATCAGGGGTACTATTCAAATCAGAATATAAGTTTTCGCGAGGTTATTTTTTGCCAATCGCAAAATTTCCAAATTGACCCACCCTATTGCTTAGCCCATAATGCTAATGACATAAGACTGGTGTTTGCAAAAATCAATGTAGTGTAAACAACGATATGCGTCTGCCTATCAATCAAGAGGGTCAGATCCTACCTGTGACGATGAATTTGTATGATAAGTAAATTGCATTGTTGAGCACAATTGTTCATAAATAATGGAGAGTCGAAGCAATTTCCGACACATAACAACAGAGCCATGCTATCAATATATGTACTTGGGCTACATAAATACAACCATATGTGATATATGTCCTGGGTAGAAGGCATATGGTGGTCATATCGCAGATAGTTAGTCAATTTCCTGGTCGCAGAAAAAGATCGTGATGGTTATGTCTAGAAATACAGTTTTGCTAACGAACTGCCAACTCGTTAGAATAACCATCTGGACGGGAAGGTCCACAATTTTTCACATAAATCTCCACTCTCATTGCCAATAATCAGATTCTTTCAGCTATCTTTTTTTTCTACCTAGTCCGGTCAGTTGGGAGTTCGAATTTAAACCTTCATACTTGTGATGACCACCTCTTCCCTCAGCAACAGATCGTAGGACAAAACTCTTACTTTTAGCTTGTCTTTCTTTCTCCCATCATATCTATTGATAGAAAAGAAATGCTTAAGCATTCAGTAAAATCGAAACATTTTGGTTCCTCAGAAAAAGTTTCTCAAACGTGAAAAAACAAATCAATGTATGTGTGTGTGTCTGTCCGTCAGCACGATAACCCGCGTAGTTCTCAACAAATTTGGCTGAAATTTTGTTTGTTGGCTTTTATCAACAAAAGTAACGACGAGTTCGTTAATGGGCCGAATCGGGCTACAGGGTCTGAGGGCTCCCATATAAACTCACCAGAATCTTTAAGGGATTTTGAGTTCTAATGATCGAAATGAGCTCAAATTTGGATCATAAGTTAGCCATTTCATACTTTAACATCATTTAAAGGAGTTTCATCGGAGGATGCCGGTAGGATGTTCTCATTTTACCGTAGAGATAACTGCGAAAAATCAGTTTCTCTCTGAGCTACAAACAATCCGTAATATTTAAATTATTCTCGTTTGAATTTTTATGTCCTGTCATTGCTCGCAAGCTCACAATATGCTACCGGGGCAGTGGAGGTAAAAAAAGTTAAAAACCATAAAATAAACTAATGTAAAACAACATTATTCATTTAAATTTATTCGGCTTTTATTCAAATTGAATTTGTTTTCTTTCCGGTTTTGTCCACAATATTTATATTTTAGCCATTTTTGCAAATTTCTTTTTATTATCCTTGTTCTGTCCTGTCTGCTATTTTAATAAAAAAAATTGTTTAACCTTAAATTTATCCCAGTTTATTTGTTTGAGTAGACTAGATTAGGAAAACGATAAAATAAATTATTCAACGGAGCGACTCGCTATGAAAGGAAGGAGGGAAGTTTCTGGAAAAATCTAATTCTAACACGTTCTAAGGCGATACACAGGAACGTAAGCTCAACAATTAATAAACTTTTAACACAATTAAATGGATTTCGCAGCGAAGTTTATCTTATCACAACAAAAGAGCAAATGAAGGAAGGAAAATTCGCTGATAAGACATTTTCAAGCAGACATTCATTACTTTAAGAAATAAATAACAGAAAATCTGCCACTTTTCTTTTCGCTACAGTTTGTTTTAGGCTTTTCAAATCTGATTGATTATAATAATCAAATAACATTGCATTCACTGGCTGCGTTAATGCAGAAGCTCACACAGACGTTTTGGTTTTATAAAACACTTGCATACCAGTTTCCTGGGAGAGGGTTCTAAAAACTCTGTCATCTTTCCAGTATTAGGAGACAGCTGATATCGAGCTGGAACTAAAACTCGGTGTAGTCAAATGACTACAACTTGCTATTATTGGAGCATGAAATTACCCTAAAATAAGGCCTGAGAATGTCCTCACGACCTCCTCCAGGCATTCTTCAGTTATTTTCACGTTATACTCCACACTTTTGATGAAAGGTAAATAATTTTAATAATTATTGCAAAAATTTGAATAATACACAGAAAATCAACAGATCCATTGCAATACTTTTGACTTTAATTTTGCTAGTGTAAAGAGTTGTATCGGGTGTAATTAAAAGTATGATTTGATTATTACGTTGTGTCCATCTACTGCGAATAAGTTTATTGGGCCATTTCTGAGCATAAACAAATTCCGGAGTGTCCTAGGTACTTAGAAAGATGGTGAAGAGGGACGCAGAGTCACCTCTGGCTGATACGAGAAGATGCTGAAGGGAAAGTTATTGTATAAAGTTGTTGTATGTCTGTGTCCTCGATAACTCACGAAATTCTCAACCGATTTGGCTGAAATTGGGTGTGACGGCTTTTCTCAACAAATGGAGCCCCCTTACAAACTCACCAGAATTTTCCAGAAATCTTGAGTTCTAATGATCGAAATGAGCTCAAATTTGGAACATAATCTTGTGGTAAGTGCCCAAGTACAGTTCTTATAAAAGTTTGTCCCCAGGAACTCGGGATCTGGGGGCTTCTGTGTACCAGGAACTGCCAGAATTCTCGAGTTCTGGTGATCGAAATAAGCTCAAATTTGGAATATAAGCTTTTGGTAAGTATCCAAGTTCCTATGCTAAATTTGGAATAATATCATCCATTCCTGGTGCTTCCAATTAAGAGACTTTTTTGGATAACCCTGTAAATACTTTTCCAATCCTCTTCAAAATTTGCACATATCATCTTTGTCGAAGTCTAAATCCAGTTCCTATCCCAAGGTATAGTATAAATATGATGAAAAGCTACATAATCCACTTTGTGGTTTCCTACGTTTTTGTTTCTGCAATACTTGAAATTGATTAAATGGTTTAAAATGGAAAATCGTTGGAGGGGTCGATGCATGATTTCTTTTCATAAATATATTTATCAATGTCATAACTTATTGATACTTTTAAAGATTTTTTATTACCTTAAAGATGCAAGATGAAAATGATCGAATGAATACTATATATTTTGAGCTCACAAAAACCAAAGACATTGGATTTTATGTAACCAACAGACAAATGTTAAGATGGTGAATGCTCTTAGAACAGAAAGTCGTGGTCGAGAAAAAATAAAAATAAAATAAAGTAATGACTTGCCATATTTATGATTACATCATTTCAAGGAATGGATGATAATTGCAAATTTTACTTGTACTAAAACATAAAAAATCGTTTTTATGCCTACTCAATTATCTTTTTTTATATAACAGAAAAGAATAATGACCATGACTGTGGCTGCCCATAAGAATAAATAAAATACTTTGATATAGAGCTGTCACCAAAAGCCTCGTTCCTGTCTCTCTTGATGCATAGGTTTTTCTATTCTATTTTCTAAAGATAGCATAAAATTATTTCTATCCTTTTTATAACCAACATAGGATACTGTTATTTGAAAAATGTATATTGTAATTTTACTTTGACTGAAAGTGAAAGTCATGCATTTGGTCCCAAAATGAAAATCGCCCAAATTAACTTTAAAACACGTTTTGGACCTCTAAGAATCATTTCCGACCAAAATGAGGGGTACGTCTCAAGAAAACTTCAAGACGGTTTGTCCGATCGAGCTGAAATTTTTGAGAAAGTATTCATTTGAAATGTACACGTGATCCATTCATTTGAGAGCCCAATCCCTTAAAGGCTTCTGTGGGCTCCCATACAAAAGTTCGAAATTTTATCGATAAAAACTGTATAAGTAACACATTTATAAATAAAATCTTTGAAAATTTTACTATTATTTTTCAGCCTAATCGGACCAAAGCGTCTATGGGCTCCCATAAAAAACTGGTCATATTATTGATACAAACTATATAAATGACACATTTATAAATAAAATCTTTTGAAAATTTGGCCACGATTATTAATTGGTACCCATTTTATGCCTATCAATTTTTAAGGCCTATCGGACAAAGGCTTCTACGGGCATACAAATTTTCGTCATTTTATCAATAAAATCGCTCTAAATCCGACATTTTGGCAAAGATTATAAATTGGTACCCATTTTATGCCCACCAATTTTTAGCCCAATTGAACAAAGGCTGCTGTGGGCTCCCATACAAAGTTGAAATTTTTATACCAAAAATTATGAACTATCAGTACGTCTCCCCGCTAATGACACTCCTAATTAGCCAAAGTTACGGTAGGAGCGGATGCATGGAAAAAAAACTATTGAAGTTGAAGTCATATGAAGCCAGATCGACCTGGTTCTTTTATTTTTGAATCCTTTGCAAATGGTTTTTTATGTTGATGTCGGTTGAAGAGATTAGGACATATGTATAGTTGCATAAGCTTAGGTGGTTTGAGTTGAGGCAATCAATATAGACTTTCAAATTCTTCTCAAAGTGCCAAATAATCCGTATAATGTTGCTATAGTTTGAAGTGTAATTTTGTATGTGTGGTTTTTTAGATAAATATGCAAGCAAGCAATCCTTTATATGACCTAATTTTCTAGTTTTTGATCAACTCCACATAAAATTTCAGCGTGCAGAATGTCCTCTTTTATATGAATATGTTGTCGTCCCATTTCCAATTTCTTTTTAATGCCATTTTCTGGAAAACGAAAACAAAAACAACGGTTTCAATGTAAACTATGATGTGTCAGTTTACTTTTTACTATGCATGGCTAGAAATTATTTTGCAAATCCATCTAACTTGTGCTGTTGGTAAAAAAACCGAGCCAACTAAACAATGTTTGTAGATTCAACAAAAGAAAAATTGCAGTCAGGCTTTGTAAATGGATGAATCATATGGATTTTATGGGTGGATTTTGAGCTCCATCACTAGAACCCGCGAATTCTGGAAGTTCCTGGTACAGGTGTTGATGTTTTAGAGTCAAAGTTTTTTGAGAACTTTTATTGGATACTTACCACGAGATTATGTTCTAAATTTGAGCTCATTCCGATCATTAGAAATCAAGACTTCTAAAAAATTCTAGTGAATTGGAATGGAGTCTCAGAGCCCGTGGCCCAATTCAGCCCATTAATCGTCCTTATTTTTGTCGAGAAAAGCCTCCACATAAAATTTTAGTCAAACCGGTTAAGAATTACACGAGCTGTCAAACTGACAGACACATACAAACATATTTTTTCCAGTTTTTTCGCGTTTCAGACCATTTGTAGAAACTTTTCACGAGGGATAATTTTTTTTTCAATTTTACAGAAAACAAGTTTTTCTTTTAGCTTTTCTTTCTTTCTCGCATCATATCTATATATAGAAAAGAAAAACTTATGTATTCAGTAAAATTTTATAAAATTTGTTTCCTCCAGAAAAGTTACTCCAAATGGTATGAACGCGAAAAAACCAAAAAAATTGTCTGTTAATGTATCTGTCTGTGTGTCTGCCTGCCTAGTGTCTGTTAGCTCGGCTACTCGTGAAATTCTCAACCACTTTAGCTGAAATTTTGTGTGGAGTATTTTGGAAGATTTTCTCAACAAAAGTAAGGACGAGTTCATTACAGGCTCTGTGGGCCACCATACAAAATCACCAGAATTCTCCAGGAAATCTTGAGTTTGTATTTGTATTTGTATATTTCCTCCTTCAGGATGACTTCAAATTTAAAACATAATCTTTTAGTTCCTAAAAAAGTGTAAAAACCATGGGATGTGACCAATGTACCAATATTTTCCAGAGTTTCTGAGTTCTAGTGATCGGAATGAGCTCAAATTTGGAATATAGACTTTCGGTAAATTACCAAGAACGGTTACTAAAAAAATTGCACTGGTAAATCGGGATCTGAAAGCTTCTATGTATCAGGAATTTCCAGAAGTCTTCAGTTCTAGTGATGAGCTCAAATTTGTCTAATAATCTTCTGGTAAGTACCCAGAACAATTCGTAAAAAATTTGCACTTTGCTTTAATTCTTGAGTTCTAGTGATCGGAATCAGCTCAAATTTGGAATATAAACTTTTGGGTAAATGTCCAAAAACATTTCCGATGCTAAATATACATAGTATAATATCATCTGTTCCTGGTGCTTCCAATTACCCGAATTGATTGGATAACTCTGTGCAAGTCTTAATTAAGTTCCTATTATAAACCGTACAGTAAATAAAAAGAGAAAATCTAATCCACTTTGTGATTTCCTACGTTTTCTATNGTAAATGTCCAAAAACATTTCCGATGCTAAATATACATAGTATAATATCATCTGTTCCTGGTGCTTCCAATTACCCGAATTGATTGGATAACTCTGTGCAAGTCTTAATTAAGTTCCTATTATAAACCGTACAGTAAATAAAAAGAGAAAATCTAATCCACTTTGTGATTTCCTACGTTTTCTATCCATAGATATGATAAGAGAAAGAAAGAAAAGCTAAAATTCAAAAACCACCACGGATTATCTGAACAACATTTAGCGGAACGAAATTTTATATTCTCTGAAATATTTCCACGTTTTCCACGGAATTAATAAAATATAACATGAAAAGTAATGGCCATTTAAAGGGTAGGGCCCTAATGCCAAGAATGGACATTTTCGTTTGGCAAATTTTTTGTCAGATCAACCATTCCAGTGTTTCAAAAAACGTCTTGTTTTGGAAAACTCCGCCATTTTACATTCGATCTGTTCTTAACTTTGACAGAACATGTAGATTCAAGCTAAAAAAAACTAAAAACACTTCAGCTTGAGTTGGTATGATTTACGTTGGAGGCTTTGAAATATACCCATTACATTTTTGTAATTATGACTAAAAGTATTTTAAACTACTTAATTTTTTTAAAAAGCTTTTTCAAATTTATTCATAAGCAATGCGTCCCTCATGAAGATGCTATATTTTACAGTTGGTTTTTTACCAAAAATGTCGCATTCTTGCTAGCAGCCCCTATAAAAAAGCAATGGAGAACCCTCAATAAATATTTATAAACCAGAGGGTTTAAAAGTTCTTGTCTTTGTGTACTTTAATACCTTCGGGAATTATTCTTGAAGTTATTGACCTAAAAGCATTTCAATTTGGAAGAAGGAATAAATAAAACAAGAGTCTTCTACTTAATTTCTCATCATCAAACATCTTGTTTTAGCTTTTATTCTATGAAAAAAGTTTTATTGACACGGCGGACACCCCGAAAAAATAACTGCATTTGCTCTATAATGCAAAAGCTTCCAAATAAATAAAACATGTTAGAAAACGGGCGTGGTAAAAGCTACGCAATGTTAACACTGTACACACTAAATATTTCCGAACCGAAACCCCTGGTTTTGTAACCGAGATTTGTGCATCCAAATTTTTCGGTTTAAAACTGGTATAATTTTAAAAGTTAACCGAAAAATCCGGAAAAATTTCATTTTTATGTGCTTCTGATACAATGAAATTAAAAAAGTTTTCGGGGGTACTTATGAGATTCGAACCACTGATCTTTAGAGTAGCAGTCTTGAGTCTTACCACGGGATTACAGCCGCACTTGAATCTTGTGATAAAAAGATTAAATATAAATGTAATTTTCAAATGTTAACCGAAAATTTCGGAGAAACTTTGTTAACCGAGATTTCGTGTTTTTATTTTTAGCGGCATATTTTTCATGAAAATACGGTTTTTTATTGTATCCGAAGAATTCAGAACTCTTTTATTCCGGATAAACGTCAGAATATTTAAGTGTGTAAGTTGCGTAACTCTCAAAACATTTTTCTGAAAAGTAAGGATGCGACGATATCGTTTCTCCAAAGTAAAACATGTCAATTCAAGGCGAGTCATGTCTGTCAATTTTTTACAGGTTTCGAACAAGGGACTTAAAATTACAAATTCTTTAAAAAATTGGGACCGATTTGATGGAAATGGCAAATTTCTGGACATTTTCATTTTCCTGAATTTTGAAGAAGTTTTTTTTTGAGAAATTGAATTATGTTGTTCAATTGTGCTAAACAAATGGTTTCTTTAAAACAACGAAAATTTTCATTGAGCCAAGGAAATTTTGGTTTTTCACAAAGAAATTTTTCGTTGTTCAAAAAGTAACACTCTTTATTTCAGCTAAACTTTCCTTCCAACTTTTGAGTTTTCATAACAAAAATTTTCATTGTGGCAATAAAAAGTAAAGTTAAACAAACTCCAAATTTTCGTTGGGACAAAAAATGTTTCTTGAATGTGATGTGCATATAACCCACAAAAAAAATTTTTACTTTAAATAAATTAGCAGCAGATTAAATAATTGTCCATCAGATTCAAATAATTGGGCAGCATGATTTAAATAAATGGGCAACAAATTATGGTAGAATTGAATAGCAGAATTAAATAATATGGGCAGCAGATTAGACAAATGGGCAGCAGAATTGTCTAAATAAGAAGATTTTGTTTTTAAAAATTCAAAAAATTTATATAAATTTTGACAAATGAGCAATAGTAGCAGATTAGGCAAATGGGCAGCAGAATAGACAAACAAAATTGGTTTTTGTTGCTTGAGCACCTACACTCTCATTTTCATCTACTGTATTTTTAATTAAAACGATTGAATTTTCAATAAAATCTACTGATTTTAAAAAAAAACTGGACCATCGGATTTTTCAATTATAACTATTAAATATTTTAATTAATTTAATTACATATGTAGTTAATTTGATTATTACATAATTAAATTGATTAAAAAATTCAATAGTTATTATTGAAAAATCCGATGGTCCAAGTTTTTTTTGAAATCAGTAGATTTTATTGAAAATTCCATCGTTTTAATTAAAAATACAGTAGATGAAAATGAGAGTGTAGAGAATCTGCCAACTAAGACTAAGCAACAAATACAGTCCACATTGTGATGTGCAAACTTTTATGCTAATTCATTTCATGCAAAAGTAGATGCCTGGGCTGGGCAGCAGATTTTATAGAATTGAGCAGAAGATTAGATAATCAGGTAGCAAAATTAAATAACTAGGCCACAGCTATTAAATAAATGGAAAGAAATTCTGCTGCCCGCACTGAGAAAAAATTGATTTCAAAGTGTTAAATAAGTTGTTTAAGAAAACTTTCGCTGGCCGGTTGGCCCAACTAAAAGTTTCGTTGTCTCAACAAAATTTTCTGACCATCTTTTTTGAGTTTCTTTAAATAACCTTTTTATTGCCACTGTTGGCACAAAAGTTTCATTATAATTTCGTTCGTATACGAAAACTAATGTTTTGTTGTGATGACGAAAAAGTTCTGCTGCCCATTTGCCTCAAGTGCTTCCCATATTATTTGAAAGTGATGCCAAATTATTAAAATCTATTGCTCGTTTTACTTTTTCTGCTTCTCAAAATTGTTCCATTATATACTTGTCAAATTTCTGTCGATTTTAAAGTGTGTTGTGTGACAACACGACAATGATAAAGTGTTTATGCTCGTAATAAGTGCAATTTATCATAAAATACGACATAAAATGACAATTTTCATCTCAATTATTGTAAATTGAATATTAAATTTGTGTTTGTGTTTCGAAATAAGTTTTCTCCAAGACAATAGGCAATAAATAAAAAATATCACCATACAATGTTGTTAGGGATTTATACAATTTATGAACTAATAACTTTTTGGCACTATATTTGACTTTTATTCTATTTTTTCTTATTCGTTCGTGTTTAACTTTTCGCAATGAATTTTATTTCATGAACTTCCGTCTCTCTAGAAAAGTTTTACTCATGGAAATGTACACATGCTTTATATATTTTTTATTTATGGGAAAAAGTTTTATTTCGTTATTTTATATGACAAATAATAAATCATGGTTTCCTTTTGACTTCAGACATTCACCAAAAGCCATTTCTATTAACTGGAGACTTCATTAACGTGTTATTGGAGGCAGTCACTTTCTTTTTATTATACTTACGAAAAAAGCATCATTATCGTTAATAATCATAAACAAACTTTAATAATAATGTGCTCACCCATAAAAAAATTTGCCCAAAAAAGAGTTCGAATCTTGCAAAATCAAGCAATTTATTTTGACAGAATTAACTCGTCACTCAGAAAAAAATTCACGCCAATTCAGCATCAAACACACGTTAAATTATTCGGCACGCTGATTCAGCGTGTGTAATACACGTCAAGATTTACTGCTCGTAAAAAGCTGTTGACGTCCTCATTATTGGCGTGAAAAGCACACTGAAACAGTACAGCGTGCGAATACCGTAAGTTTTTTTGGATCTGCACAGCGGGTGAACGCCTGTTAATAATAATAATAATATAATAATAAGGCCTATAGGTACCCTATTGGGACCAGGCGAGTCCCCATATTTCAGAGAGCTTTTTAGGTATTAGTGGACCTACAGCTTATATATAGTGGATTCCGAACCACCACAACTTTAATGGTTATGCTAATGAGTTACCAGCTGATTGAGCCCATCAAGTCATGTTCAGTTTTTAATGCAAGGAAACTGACTAACCTGACATAC
>JXPH01011527.1:0-11823 GCA_001014845.1 Mochlonyx cinctipes
TTTCATACGATTTCCAAAAAATAAAGTTCCAATGTTTTTTCATTATGTATTTAAAATTATGAGAATATAAAAACAAATTTTGCTTCTATAAGGCACTCCTAAGCCCCTTAATACGGTCCAAGTGGAACTGGGAAGATGGAAGATGTCAAATTTGGAATCAGCATCCCAAAAACTTTCTGGGTATCAATTTTTCTGATCCTAATTTACCTAGTTTGAGATTTTCCAATTTTCCGGGTTTTCATACAAAATATTCTGAGAG
Organism: Mochlonyx cinctipes; assembly: GCA_001014845.1. NCBI lineage: Eukaryota > Metazoa > Arthropoda > Insecta > Diptera > Chaoboridae > Mochlonyx > Mochlonyx cinctipes. The sequence goes on from JXPH01011527.1 coordinate 260, forward strand.
CCTAACGGTCAATTTGGAATATCTCAAGAACTAGTGTTTCGATGAAAGTCAACAAGGGCTCAAAATGCGTGAAAATAAAATGTCTGCAAATTTATAGAAGATGATCGGACCAACTAGACCTAATGCAACTGAATAAACCGTTATTTTTGGTGTAATGGCCGGCGATGCATAACTGTATATTCAAAAAATCAGAAAAAATCAAGGATGATCCTTGGACCAAATGGCAACTTTTTGGCGGGGTATGTTTTTCAATTTCATCGTTTGAAAATCTTCCATACAACTCCGCTCCACCCTAATGTAAATGTCGAAGTGGTTAGAAGAACACATCTTGATGCGCTCCATGAACTGGTTACTCATTAGCATAATCGGCAAAGTTGTGGTGGTTCAGAATAAACTTTTAACTGTATGTCGGAAAGATATCAGTGAAAATTCTCTAAGAATAAATTTCACGAGTCCCAATTAGTGCTATATTCAAAAGGGTCTTAGTGTTCAATCTCTTTAAACCCTCTAAAAAAAATTCTCCTCGGCACAATAAGTGCTTCAAGTGTCTTTTAAATTTTACATAATGATCTTAGAGAATAAGCAAAACCACCTACACGCTTAAATGGAATATGTAAAAAGATAGTAAAATTAGCTAAACTCTGAAAAAGTGGACGGAACAGGCCCGTAAATATTGTTTACTGACTGAGTCGGTAAACCATGTAGTACTGGACGGGTCGATTACTTTTGACATGTCTGAGACATAAGCTTTTTTTACTAATAAACTTCAAAGGTGGCGATATTTAGAAACTTTTAATACTGATTTTTTATTTATATTTACGGAAAATTTTAATACAATTTACCGGTTCTTTCCTTAAATTTAACTGAATTTTTCCATTAATTTGGGCCAAAACCACGAGAAATCATCTGGCCTAAAAACTGACCTCGAGTTAATGTGATCGAAAATTCCATTAATAAATTTACTGGAGGATTCCCTTATTTTGACTGATTTTTTTTATAAATTTAACCGAATTTTTTCATTATGTTTTTGTATTTTTGAAAGTACTTCTTTAGGCCATATACTTGTTCATAAATCATAATATATTTTTGCAATTTTTAATGAAAAAAAATCAGCAAAAATCACTAATTAATTCAGTCGAATTTACGGAATCGAGCAGTAATTTACCGGAATTTTTTATCATTTTATCTGTACGGGTCAGTTAATTTCTGTTGGTGTTGGCTCAAATTAACTGAAAAATTCAGTTAAATTTAAGGAAAAAATCAGTAAATTGTACTAAAATATTCCGTAACTTTAAATGAAAAATCAGTAATAATAAGTTTCCAATTATCGTCACCTTTTGAGGGTTTCTGAAAAACGTTTTATGTCTTCAATGTTCTCGGGCTATGTCAATTTTTTCTCAGTAAGAACTATACTAATATTAAAGGTACAGCATGGCCAGGCTCATCGATGTAAAAAAAACTGTGGGAATATTTTGTGCATATTTTAACCAATTTTGGTATATTTTAGGAGTATGCCCGCTAAATTTTTGAGCCACTGCTAAATTTTGAAATCAATGGCCAAACAATTGGGTGCATGAATTCTGAAATTGGTGACACAAATTAGGTACAAAATATTCTCACCAATTTTTTTTCAATCGGATATGGTAGTGGCCCAACCATTTAAGGGGGCACAAACTAAGGACAAAATATTGCGCTAAAATTTATAAAATTAGTGTCCGTTTTTCAAATTTCATGGTTTTTCTAAATCAACAAACCGTTAGTCAATATCAACAAACGATATTGAGTTGAAAAACATGATTCATAAAAACGATCCATGAATTTTTGCAGTTTCAAATGCCCTGTCCCTCTTAGTTCCCTTTTCTTAAAATGTCCTTTTAGACAAATGTGCATTACAGAATGATATGCCATGCCATTACCATAAAAATTGATAAAAACACATATATTGAATCAACAAACATTTTTATGTTGCACAGCCCCATTGCGGTGATTTTATACTTTTTTTGCAATAAAAAATAAAAAAGGAAGGTAGTATGCCTCGTACATTAAAATAAAACAAACATTTATTATATATGCTCAAGCTCCGGAATATTTTTTTTTCCTTTTCTCCAACATTATGCTTATGCGGAGGTGAAAACATATATATTTTATGTATTACGAAATCACAGATGTTGCTGATACATATTTTAGAGTTTTCATTCAATATTAGGTACATGTTCATTTGTTTAATATCATAAAATGAAATAAAATAAATGTATCGGTGTGTATATTTTCAACAATTTATAGACCCTCTTATTACATATTTTATTCTATTTTTAGATATGCTATTTATCAATAAAAATTTATAGGTATATGATTATGTACCACCAGTAAAAGCAGCACACCCTACACCGCCTCCTCCTTCTTCCTCTACAAGGTACAAGGCGTCCACTTTTTGCTTCCATTTCATACTTTAAAAAAAATGTAATCATAACAAGAAATGAAGAGAAAAATAAAATAGAATGTAACGGAACATAAAGCATAAAAATTGCATAAATTTAGAGTCTGGTCTGTTAACATAAATTATTCCACTCAATGATTCCAAGAATGATTTTCTCTTCCATTCTTAACTCCAATTCAATATTTAATAGTTGTTCACCTTTTTATTTGAGAAAAATCCGATCCAGTCGAAAAGTTGTAAAAATTTTATTCATGAAGCATCATGAATAATTTATGCTCTCCTTATTCGAATCGTGTGTGCATTCGGTTTAGATTTAGATGCTTGGAAATTTATGGGAAAAGGTCAATGATTTTGATTTGCCCCTTTTGCCAATACAATAACAATAATAATAACAATTTGAATTACTTATGATAGAGAAAAAGAGATTTTTGAATAAATACATTTAGATTTGAAGATGTCCATAAAAATAGGAAATAAAATAACGGTTGAAGGCAACTTTAGACGTAGATATAGTGGGACCTGTTGATTGCCCATATATTTGCAGGTCACTGTATCAATTTCGTCACTAAAAGGGACCCATTATGAAACACGGAAATACTTACAAGAATTGATTTTCAAAATTTTAATAAAGTTGATTTTAGAAGAAACTTGAATCACAAGAAAAGCTTAGGAAACCATAAAATGGATTATGGAGCTTTTCTTTCATATTCATTGTTTATTTTATGATAGGAACTAGATGCAGACTTTGACAAAGATGATATGTGCAAATTTTGAAGAAGATTGGAAAAGTATTTACAGAGTTATCCAAGAAGGTCTGGTAATCAAAAGCACCAGGAATGGATAATATATCCCAAATTTAGCGCATGAACTGTCCTTGGGCACTTAAAATAAGCTTATATTCCAAATTTGAGCTCATTCCGATCACTAGAACTCGAGAATTCTGGCAGTGACCGGTACCTAGGAGCCTTCAGATCCCGATGTCCAAGGGTCAAACTTTTTAAGGAACTGTTCTTGGATACTTTTCAATAGCTTAAATTCCAAACTAACTCCGATCACTAGAACTCAAGAATTCTGGAAGTTTCTGGTACCTAGGAGCCCTCAGATCCCGATGTCTTAGGGTCAAACATTTTTAGGAACTGTTTTTGACTACTTAACACCAGATTATATTCCAAATTTGAACATTCATCATCATTACTCAAGATTTCTGGAAAATTCTAGTCAGTTTTGAGTTTTGAATTTGGCTCATTAACGAACTCGTCCTTATTTTTGTTGAGAAAAGCCTCCACACAAAATTTCAGCCAAATCGTCGAGAATTACGTGAGTTATCGAAGACACAGACACACGACGACGACGACGATAGAAGACAGACACACACACAGACATCATTTTTTTTGTTCTTTTTCATGGTTCACGTTTCATTTGGAGCAACTTTTTCCGAGGAACAAAAAACTTTGTTTTTCTTTGAAAGAAAGAAATAAAAGCTAAAAGTAAAAGTTATGTTAAAATTTTACAAATTGAAATAAGATTATTAGAGGATTTCATTCAAGATGTTTCCGTGGTGTAGTGGTTATCACATCCGCCTAACACGCGGAAGGCCCCCAGTTCGATCCTGGGCGGAAACATAATTCTTTTTGATAATTTTTTTGCTTGTCATCACTACCAATTTAATAAATGGAAAGGTTATAATATCCTCGAAAAAAAATTCTTTCTTCTTTTGTTCCATTTGGTCTGAAACGCGAAAAAGAAACAAACAAAAAAATGTCTGTGTGTGTCTGTNATTCTTTTTGATAATTTTTTTGCTTGTCATCACTACCAATTTAATAAATGGAAAGGTTATAATATCCTCGAAAAAAAATTCTTTCTTCTTTTGTTCCATTTGGTCTGAAACGCGAAAAAGAAACAAACAAAAAAATGTCTGTGTGTGTCTGTCGTCGTGTGTCTGTATACTCGATAACTCACGAAATTCTTAACCAATTTGGCTGAAATTTTGTGTGGAAAGTAATAACAAAAGTAAGGACGAGTTCGTCAATGGTCCAAATCGGGCCACGGGGTCTGGGGGCCCCATACAAACTCACCAATATTTTCCAGAAATCTTGAGTTCTATAGATTGGAATGAGCTACAAATTTTCAACATAATCTTGTGGTAAGTACACAAGGACAGTTCCTTAAAAAGTTTGACCCTAGAACATCGGGATCTGGGNNNGAGCTCCTCTGTACCAGGAACTTCCAGAATTCTTGAGTTCTAGTGATCGGAATGAGCCCAAATTTGGAGTATAAGCTTTCGGCAATTATCCAAGAACAGTTCTCAAAAAAGTTTAACCATGGGACATCGGAATCTGGGGGTTCCTAGATACCAGGAACTTTTAGAGTTCTTGAGCTCCCGTGATCGGAATGAGCTCAAATACATTTTGACAAGTTTTTGGTTTTGTTGTAGTTCCAATACATATTTCCTGAGTCTTTTGATGCATTTAATTTTAGTCCACTGCATTTACTCCACTCCACTATATAAGGGCAGATTACAAATAACAATGAATTTGCATATCTTGCTTATACATCAATGGTGAAATCACCCAGTATCCGCTTACGCCTAACTGCATAAACCGGATAATTACAAATAATGTAGATAGGCGATTTACTCTCATCGCCACAGAAACGATAGAGTTTTGATGTCATGAGCCCCATTTTGTGCAGATGGCCATTGAGTCTGCAATGACCAGTAATGTAGGATACGATTTGACTTAAGTGATATCTGTCCAAGCCTATTCAAAAAATTGAGATGTATAGTGGAGGTTGTTTTATGAACTATCTGGAATCCTGGCAGCAGGGTTATGGGTGTTTTAGACGACCCGTCCCTAGCCAAAATATTGGCTTTTTCGTTGCAATATATATCTGAGTGGCCTGGCACCCAGAGGACCAGGAATTTATTGCAAATAGCAAGTTCGTCCAGGGATTTCATACAATAAAAGATAACAGCCGAGTCTACCGTGAATGAGCACAGAACTTTTAAGACAGCCTGGCTATCAGAGCAGACGGCTATAGATTTGTTTTGTATTGTTTTGTACTTTTAGAATTTTGATCCTTCGGAGCTTGGATTTATGGCATTTCTTGAAGTATCTGAATATGCAAAGGTATCAGGTTTAGTAGAATCTCCATAGCGGCAGTAGAGGTTGAGCTAAGAGCACGGGGCACTCCCAAACAACCTAGTCATTGAAGATGATTTAGTTTGACCTATACTGAGCTCTGTTCCTGTTTCTGCCACCAGACGAGACTACCATACATGACTGCTACTCGTATTATAGATTTTTTTAAGAAAATTAAATTCAAATGGACTAATAGAATTTGATGCTAAGTACTCAAGGATAGTTGTTAAATTCTAAATTCAGAAACAAAAACTGAAAAAAGAACTTTGAAGAACTGCTACTTTTATCATTGATTTGATCAGCTAAATTTTCTGCACATTATTTTTGTTCCTTCTCCTTTTGGAATTCTTTATAACCATTTTCCATTTATCACTTTCCAAACCCCAAAAAGATTTTTCATAATCCTTTAAATCTCAATTTTGCACACTCATATTGCATGTGGTATGTAGTGGAGTGAGGTAAGTATTTACCTTTTATCTCTTGAACATCGTACAGAAAATAAAATAAAATATAAAAGTGAAGCACCAAAGTAGCTGATTGAGCACTTTCTTTGTGTGTTGATGGACTGAAAAGAAGGATAGAAGAATCTATGGAAAGGGGTGGTGGAGGATGGGGGTTGGATGCATGTGTTTTATGTTGTGAACAGCCCTTCTTAGATTAAACGTTTGTAATATTCCATCCTTTCACATTAAAATTAAATTACCGTTTTAGGTTCAAGGTGGATCAGCTTATCTCTCTCTTTATACTATGCAGAACAATAATAATAATAATAATATACTATGTATCTCTATATCATAACTGAACGAGGATGTTGACGACGATGATGTACAGAATAGGATACGAAAACACCTTACTCATTGTTCTTTTCACCATACATGAAATGAAAGTTCTGTTCAGTTCTGCTAACCAAAGCATAGACGAAAATGTCGTCTTGCTGACTTGACATCTAAAAGCTAGTCTTGTTCTATTTTCTGTGTACCTTTTTGTGATTTTCATTACACTTTTTGACATAATTTATATAAATGATGGGTTTGTTTGTGCATGATCATATTTTGCATGTCACTTTGTTTAAATATGGCACCTTAGCACCGATAATATTTTCCTAGAAATCCCATCAGTTAGTAAGTATTTATTAAAGTTGAAAAAACTCGTTTCTGGTTTTGAATACATCTTAAAAACGCCACATATAGCGTCATCAGCAATGTAGGAAACCATAAATGGATTAGGTAGCTTTCTTTTTATATTTATTTTATATATTATGCGATGGGGACTGGATTTAGACTTCAACAACGATGAAATGTGCAAATTTTGCAACATGAACGGATAATATTATCCTAAATTTATCAGTGGAACTCGAACTGCTATTATGCACCTTCCAAAACTTTATATTCTGAATTTGAGCTCATTTCGATTATTAGAACTTGAGATCCCCCATGTCCCAGGGTCAAACTTTCTTAGGAACGGTTCTTGAACATTTTGCTTTTCTATATTTTTTTTGGATTGATCGGTAGAGCATCTGCCTATCAACCAAAAGGGTACGGGTTCAATTCCGACGACCCGTGAAGATTGAATTAACTTGCGTTTTTCATCATTTTGACCAATGATATACAGGGATCTTAGAACAAAATTGTTTATTGGCACCCAGAGACATCTATATAGAGTTAATAGAAGAAGCTCAAAAAATGATTTCAAAAATAAGAAATTGCCGTTAAATTAATAACACGTTTTCGAATTTGGATGCTTTTTGGATAAAAACATGACCTCTTACTCATGAACATAACCTGTACAGAAAAAAATCATATCATTTTGAGAGAGAAAAAGAGAGAAAGAGATTTTAGTTTCCTGTTAAATCACTTGTGTTGTTAATCATAGAAAAATTTGAATTTTAGCGGTTTACGCCACACCCCAGTAAATCAATGGTTAGTAAATGTTAGAACATCAATTTCTAAACACCCTGACATGTCCGAGTTAATAAAGACAACTGGGGTGGATTTAAAAAAAATCGATCGGCCTATAAAAAATTCCCTAGTGGACGCTGCGCAACACCCCGAAACCTAGACGTAGTAATCGTACAATGAAATGTTGTACCCATCAACCTATCGAATGGCACCCTTATCAGCAGACAATATGCACTCAGGACACCAAGATGCTATTTTGAGTCCAGATTTTTGGCCAGGCTCGAGAAATAACACCGTGCGAATAACACCAACCACCACAAAATCGACCTGAGCTCTGATAGGCTTCCAGTTTCTAGCATAGGCACTAGCACTTTTCCTTCTCTAGAAGTTACCAATAGTAACCTATCTTTCTCTGATGGTGTAACATTAGAAGGCTCCCTTGACCGGACGTTCTTCAATGACAATAACAATTTTGATATTGTCAGTGATGACAGTTTGAATCAAACACTGCCAAAACTTCAAAAAACTTCATTGAGTTGGGTCTTATCGGTCACATCAATGAACTTTGGGTCATTTTCGCTAGCTGTAAGGCTCCATTTCTGTGTATTTGTAAATCTTGGCTAAAGAGATTCATTCCTAGCAAGCAGGTGGAACTTTCAAACCACAAAATCATTCGACATGATCGAACTGGTTTTAGAGCTGCAGGTATTGCCATGTATGTAATATGTGGGTTACAACTTATGAAAAAATATGTATCAGATGCTGATGCAGCTATCGACTACATGTTCATTAAAATTCAGCTAAATGGAAATGTTCTCATTATTGGGATTGTGTATGCTCCTGGTGGTTTGACAGTAGTTTTCATTGACCGTCTTTGGTCAATACTGTCTGAACTTTCTGAAACATACACAGACATCTCCCATGACTTTGATGAATCTAAGAATCTTCTATGGTTGATTGATTCAAACTCATTCAAAATTGTGCCTATCTTTGCTACACGTCATGATACTCATATCAGATCCATCTTAATTGATTTTATAATTGGCAACAACACCGATCGAATTAATTTGACAGCCTCCTCATTCTGAAGCTCTGTTAATGAGCAAGTTCTTTACTTTAACGAATGTGTCGTGACGCTTACTGACAGGCATGTACCTATTGAAACCCAAACGATTGCAGGCTTGAATTCTAGATGGATGGCCATGGACGTCCATGAAGCGTCCAAAGTTACATCAGAGACCTTTGCTAACTGGAAGTTGCTTCGATGAATCGTGGCTGGATTTTAAAAGGGTACGCAATAGAAGGACTGGTTATTTTTCAAGCGGCTCGAATACAATATGTGCACAGTCAACTTGAGGTTGGACTCAGCAGTAAAAAGCTGTGGTCTAATATCAAGAAGCTGGGACTTATATCTGAGAGCCTTGAAAGCAATAGTGACTTTCCAGTTGATGAACTTAACAAACAATTTGCATTTGCGTCTTCTTCACTACTTACCTCATACACCCCTACTTCGTTTAGAAAATCTCGAAATTCATCAAACTACCCATAAATTTTCTTTTAGAACTGTAAGTGATGTTAAAGTTTCCGCTACCATTAAGAGACATGATGCCATAGGAGCAGATATTTACATTAAATAAAATACAAATACAATTTTTTTCTCTCTCCCGTCTATACCCTGTTTTGAACAAAGCCACAAGTACGCGGTACGCCGTATAATAATGACAGTTTTGTTCATTATTGTTCTGGGTCATCCCATGCATTTCATGGAACAAATATAGTTTAGTTGCCATATTAGTCCACACAATGACGATACACTCTAGGATTGGAATGGAATTGTCAATACATGAAATTGGATTGAGCCTTCAAAACCAAAATATTTTTTGTATGACTAGTATGGAGATAGAAATCAGGCGACGCAAACTTGGATGGATCGGCCACGTGCTACGACGAGGTCCAACGAAACCCGGATCTATAGCAAAAGAAGCTTTGGAGTACTGTTCTCGGGAAGGAACTCGTTCAAGAGGCAGACCACGCCAAACTTGGCACCGATCCGTTAAGTCAGAGTTGGGTGTACGCAATGATGAAAGGGGTGACATTATAGCAACCGCTAGGAATCGAACGAAATGGCAAAGTACTATCGACCGGCTGTGTCCCACAAGGGGCCATACTCCTTAAGTAAGTAAGTATCTCCGATAAAATATCAACACCATTTAAGGCAAATTTTCTTATCAAAAGCTTTAAATTTGCATGTTTAAACATTTGCTGTAAAACAGAATAAAATCAAAGAACGCCCTATGATAAAATCGTTACTTACGTTGCGTAATAATACTGTGGTGCTGGTGCAATTTCAAGATGCACCAGTTGCTCAAAATGAATATTGGATTTTTTCAGATATCTTTGAATAGAATATCCCTGCCCTAGTGCTCGAGGATGCCATTAAACGAGGTTATAATTAGAATCTCATCAAACGCCATCTTTTGAGAAGTAGAAAAAATAATGGCATTAAAATATTTTTATCTCCTTTTATTGCCTAAACTTATGCAACCATATCAACATCACCTACTTTTTCGTAAACATTTCTAATAACTACGCTACGGGTATGTCGGAAATGTGCTTACTGGCACAATAGTAAGGTGTAGGAAGATCGTCGGAAAAGAAAACAATTTATTTTCCTATGTTTTGAATCTATAAATCTTTACAAATATGCCACGAATTTGCCTCCCATTATTCATCCTCATCAAATTATAATAAATTGTTGATGAAAAATTGACTCAGATTTTCAAGGTAAGATAGAATAATGAAGAATAATGATGGAAATATGTATTTTTTCTCCTGTAGTTTATCAAAATGTCAATATTTTGTCGTGTATCTTTCTGTGCAAAACGGAGAAAATATTGAAAATTTGACGTGAAAATTTATGGATGAAAATTGAATTACTCAAGTTTGAACAAAATACCCCGCAACTCCCCCATTTTCTACCCACAAACAATCGATTTGTATCACATTTTATTATTAAATTTTTATCTCTTTTGTAACAGTGCCGAGAGAGAGGAGCTAGAAGTAATACATTAACCGCCCATACATAAGAGATCAAATGACTTTGTTGTGTACCTCTTAATCTGGGCACATTATCTCCGTGACGTGTGTGGATGCTTTTATTGTACAGAAGAAGGGAAAAAACCCTTTTTCGACCTAACAATAGCGGAAAAAGCAGATTTTTTCTGTTTGATATCCCATTGTTATCCATTTGCTTTGAAAATTATTTTCACTTCATCACTTTTTGTTATTTTCTTTTCTATGTTCCAGGGAAAATTGAGAATTGTTTGTCTACCTGATTAAAAAGACACGACGACGCCACGCCACACCATCCCCTTTAACAAGTTTTTCTTTAACCGTATCATAAATTTAATCGCCTTCAAGGAGCAAAATAACATGAAAGGATAATTAATTACGAAAAAAGTGGATATAATAATGTGGTTACGACGAGAAAAACATTTTAAAAAAATTCTCCAGATCATGCCATAATTAAAAAAGTTTTATGCTTGCTGCTATCTTATGATCTAAAAATTAATGTCTTGTTTTTTATTCACACCTTGTTCTTTTTCAAAGCACTTTTGGAAAGGAAGAGGGGTTAGTATGGTAATGTGTTATTTTGTCTTTAAAAGATTATTTGGCAACAACAAAGAATCACTTTGATTTTAAGTTAGCCACTAGAATAGAAGGGCGGCAAGTTCTTCAAAAATCTAAAGTTTTGAATCTTAACTGAACTTTGAGTTATGAGTAAAACTTTGCCACCTTAGTCTACTTGTAGACTAATCGACTAACGTGCACGAATACCTCATGTGTCGAACACTTGTATTCAGATCACTGAAAAAAAGGTTATAGAAGAAGAAGGACATACTGGTTAATGCTGAATTTGACGCCCAGGTGGCGATTCTGCCTATCAATTCACAGGGTACACTGTAATTCCCCTCTACACATATAATCCCCTTTTAGCTTTTCATCACTATCATTCAATAGATGAAAAGGTTTTGGATTCAGTAAAACAAAAAAAAATTGCTCCAAATGTTCTGAAACGTGTAAAAAAAA
>JXPH01011548.1:679-12717 GCA_001014845.1 Mochlonyx cinctipes
CGAGTATTAAAACTTTTGATATAGTTTAATGCATTTATCTAAAAAATAAAGTGGCTCACCTTTGGTGGGATTTTTGGATAAAATATCCAGAAAAGTAGTTGTTTTAAATAAGTGTGCATTATGTGAGGGTTTTTGATTATCGGCAATAAATAACTTTCTTCAACTAAAATTCATACTCAATTGAAGTGCATTGTGTGCAATTAAATCAATTTTAATGTATCTAATCGCTGAAAAAAATCTGTGAAAAACGGTGCATTATGTGGGGTTTTTTGATTATCGGCTTTCTTTAATTAAAATTCATAATCAATTTAAGAAAAAAGGTTGTATCTGTAATAATATCAATTTTATTCTATCCCAATCATGGTTTTTTTTTAAAAATGGGTACATTATGTGGGGTTTTTTAATTAACGGCACAAAATAACTTTCTTTAGTATTCAAAAAAGGTTGCATTGTGTGTAATAATATTAATTTTATTGTATTCTTACCACTAAAAAATTCTTTTAAAAAGGGTGCATTATGTGGGGTTTTTTAATTATCGGCAAAAATATCTTTCTCTCACTAAAACTCAAATTCAATTTAAGAATAAAATAAGGTACTTTGTGTGCTATAATATCAATTTTACTCTTTCCCAATGGTTAACAAAATTCTTTGGGAAAAGGGTGCATTATGTGGGCCTTTTCTTACTTTCTTGAACTAATATTCACAATCAATTTAAATGCACCCTTTTTCTTAAATTGATGTGTGCAATAATATTAATTTTATTACATCCTAATCACTAAAAAAATCTTTGAAAACCTGTATAGTCAATTTAAGAAAACGGGTGCATTTTTGCAATAATATCAATTTTTCTTTTTGGAAAAAGTGTGCCTTATGTGGGCCTTTTTAATTATCGGCATAAAATAACTTTCTTTAACTAATATTCATAATAAAATTTAAAAAAGAGTGCATTGTATACAACAATATTAATTTTATTGTATCCTAATCACTAAAAAAACTCTTAAAAATGGTGCATTGTGTGGGGCTTTCTAATTACATATCGGCAAAAACTAACTTTCACTAAAATTTATAATCAATTTAAGAAAAAGAGTGAATTATGTGCAATAATATTAATTTTATTGTATCCTAATCACTAAAACAATTCTTTGGAAAANGATTATCGGTAAAAACTAACTTTAACTTAAATTTATAATCAATTTAAGAAAAAGTGGTGCATTGGAAATAATATTAATATTATTGTATCATGATCATTAAAGTCTTTGTTTGTTTATTAAACGACGTTTCGAGCCTTTATGAGCTCATGCATTTTCGAGTTTTTCTAAATATAATAAAAACTTAGGAAACGAAAAAGTTCCCAAAAACTGTTCCTATCCTTAGTTTGGGATAATATCATCCGTTCCTGGTGCTTCCAATTATCAGACTTTCTCGAATGACTCTGTAAATACTTTTCAGACCCTCTTAAACATATAAATAAAATAATGGAACCTAATTGTCTGCGGCAACTCCTTCAGATAAGATGGCCTCGACCGATTACTAACTTAGAATTATGGCAGCAATGTGGTATGACTAGTATGGAGATAGAAATCAGGCGATGCAAACATGGATGGATCGGCCACGTGCTACGACGAGGTCCAATGGAATCCGGATCTGAAGCAAAAGAAGCTTTGGAGTACTAAACTCAAGAAGGAACTCGTTCCAGAGGCAGACCACGCTAAACTTGGGTGTACGCAATGATGGATGGGGTGATATAGCAATCGCTTGGAATTTAACGAGATGGAAAAATACTATTGACCGGCTGTGTCCCACAAGGGGCCATAGGCTTTAAGTAAGTAAGTAATGGAACCTAATTATTACCCGTTTTGGCTGAAATTTGGAATGAGGCGGTTTTTGGTCAAAGAGTTTGTAGACTCCCATTTCAGTTCATAACAAAATTTGACCCTAAGACATCGGGATCTCGATAGACCAAGGGTTTTATGGTTTCCTACGTTAGTTTTGTAAACTTTCTTTGCTCCGCATTTTTAGTAAATTCCAATACTTCTAATCTGGTAAAGGACAAAACTGTTCAAAATTGTCGTCGCGTCGCGTGTAAAGTTTATTTTTTTCCATCACATAAATTGCATTAATTCACAATAGAAAAAGTTGTGCTGTTTTTATTGCAAAAATGTAACTTTCTATGGGATTATTAAGTATAAAATTATACAATAATTTGTTTATGAGCTGTAAAAATTGCTCTTCATTTTAATTTGATTTTTCCATAAAAAAAACATTTAGTATTTATATACAATATGGCGGATGGGCTTTTAATGCCGATGGATGAACCTTTTGTTGGGTGCGTGGGTGTGAAATTAAATAAATCTCCATTTCGAAAAGACTGTCGGCGACATTTTAAATGGAAATCTCGAAGTTTCGAGTGAAATTGAAATGAAAATGAAAAGGTGTAATTTAATTACTTTCTATAATACACTCAACAAAGTCTCAACTTCAACAGGCAACCAGGCGCCACCATCGTTCGACATAAAGTTTTCAAGTATAATAAAATTTTCTCACGGAAATTTATCGAAAAAATGATCAATATTTTATCGAAAATATAAAAAAAATGTGTTTACATCTCAATCAGTCGAATGTATGTTTCAATATTTATATATGTTTTATGTTGGTTGTGTCGATGTATGTAAATGTCAAATTGGCGTGGCTTTTCAGTAAAAAAAAATAGTATCCGTACCATGCCATGTCTCACACTCCGGGCGTTTTTTCGATTTAATTACGTTTTTCTGTTCAAATGCGGACACGCACGATATAACGTTCGCTATGGTCCGTAGGTTGGGGAATTGCTTTTTATTTGCTGGGGAATTTAATTTATTAATATTGATGACTGTTATTGGAAAATATCCGTCAATTATTACATATTTCTTTTCATACGTTTCTATTTCATTTGTATTATTTTTTGTTTCGTTCATTCAAAGAAGAGGCACCAAACCGTGGCCTTCAAGGTGACTTTAATTAATATTTTCCTCACATCATTATTCAATTTTTTTAATTTTTCAACACAAGACAAGAAAGAAACCACAGCGAGTAAAGCAGATTTTAATCTCTAAAAATGATCTTTAACAATTACTGACATACCTACATCAGAATACACGTTTTATATATATCTTACATTATATTTTTATACATAGGTAATGATGAAGAGAATCTTGATGGCGATAGAGTATAAAAACATACATAATATGTTTAAGAAGACCGTACAGACTACATAGAATGCACAAATAAATCATATTTTCCTATTTAACTTATAATGATGAAAAATACGAAAAAGTATGCATGCATGCAATTTATTGCTCTTTTATAGAAAGAACCAGCATTCAGTGAACGATTTTTACTGATAAAAGTAATTTTTTGAAGAACCCCTCCCGTTTCGCAATTGATTTAGAAGATTTCTGTAAAAGATAAACTCATATACCTTACATGGTTGGTTTGTCTTTATCAAGATTTCAAAAGAAGCGACCTGATGCCATGTGCAAATACAGTTTTAAAATACGGAGATTCGGATCATGTTTACACTCCGAAATACGCTACGACTCCACCAGCAAATGATAAATACTCTGACGTTACACCAAAAGGCTATACACACCGGTTGATTCAACCAGCTTTTCACCGGATTCACGTCGTATTACTCAAAGTAAGAGATTGGCTTTTGTCGTTTGATTCCTTGAAAGTCTTGTAATTGGAAGCACCAGGAATGAATAATTTTATCCCAAATTTAGCACTTGCCATAAGCAAATATTCCAAATTTGAACATTCCGATCACTAGAACCGGAACAAGAACCAGCGGCCAGTACCTAGGAGTCTTCAGATCCCGTTGCTTCTGGAATTGTTCTTGGATACTTACCAAAAGCTTATATTCAATTTGAGCTCATTTCGGTCACGAAAACTTGAAAATTCTGGAAGTTACTGGTACACAGGAGCCCCCAGATCCCGATGTCCTAGGGTAAAACTTTTTTTGGAACTGTTCTTGGATACTTACCAAAAGCTTATGTTCCAAATTTTAGCACATTCCGGTCACTAAAACCGGAACTTAAACCATTGGTCAGTACCTAGGAGCCTTCAGATCCCGATATCCTAGGGTCAAATTTTTTTCGGAACAAAAGCTTATATTCCAAATTTGAGTTTATTTNACATTCCGGTCACTAAAACCGGAACTTAAACCATTGGTCAGTACCTAGGAGCCTTCAGATCCCGATATCCTAGGGTCAAATTTTTTTCGGAACAAAAGCTTATATTCCAAATTTGAGTTTATTTCGAGCACGAGAATTCAATAATTCAGGGAGTTCCTGGTACACAGGAGCCCCCAGATCCCGATGTCTCAGGGTCAAATTTTTACAGGAACTGTTCTTGGATACTTACCAAAAGCTTATACGCCAAATTTAAGCTCATTCTGGTCACTAAAACTGGAACTAGAACCAGTGGCCGTTACCTTGGAGACTTCAAATTGCGATGTCCTAGGGTCAAACTTTTTTAAGAACCGTTCTTGGATAGTTACTAAAAGCCTAATTTTTTGAAGAACTGTTCGTGGATACTTATCAAAAGCTTATATTCCAAATTTGAGCTAATTCCAATTATTATAGAATTCAAGATTTTTTGAAGTTTTTGGTACCAAGGAGCCCTCAAACTCCGATGTCCTAGGGTCATTTTTTTAAGAACTGTTTTTGGGTACTTACCACAAGATTATGTTCAAAATTTGAGCTCATTCCGGTCATTAGAACTCAGATTTCTAGAAAATTCCCCTAGCTCTCATGGCCCCATTTGACTCATTAACGAACTCGGCTTTAATATTGTTGAAAAAAGCCTACACTCAAAATTTCAGCCAAATCTGTTGAGTTATCGAGAGCACTGACAAACGACAAACGACAAGAAAGTCTTGTATTTGGATGCACCAGGAATGGATGATATTATCCCAAATTTAGCATAGGAACTGTTCTTGGATACTTACCAAAAGCTCATATTCCAAATTTTAGCTCATTCCGATCACTAGAACTCGAGAATTCTGGAAGTGTCTGGTACACAGGAGACCCCAGAGCCCGATGTTCCGGGTCAAACTTTTATAGGAACCGTATTTAGGCACTAACCACAAGATTATGTTCCAAATTTGAGCTCATTTCGATCATTAGTACTCAAGATTTCTGGAAAATTCTGGTGAGTTTGTATGGGGACCCTCCAGACTCCGTGGCTTGATTTGGCTAATGAACGAACTCGTCTTTAATTTTGTTGAACAAAGCCTACACTCAAAATTTCAGCCAAATTGGTTGAGAATTACGTGAGTTATTGAGGACATAGACACACGACAGACGACTACGACAGACACACCCACAGTCATTTTATTTTGTTTGTTTCACTTTTCAGACCATTTGGAGCAACTTTTCAAGAGGAACCAAAATTTTTTTTGTATCTTTTCTTTGAAAGAAAGAAGAAAGAAAGAACGAAAAGGTAAAACAGAAAAAATATTCCATTGATCTTCGATAGTAATCCTTTACTTGTAATCCAAGACACTAACGAAAATTATTGCAAATCATCCATAACATTATTGCAGATTGTGCTGTTGAAAGTCCGAACAAAAGCGTCCCCGACATTGGTCGTTGAATGCTCCAATCTCTGTTCCTGGATATCTTAATATTGATTGTCTTTGTATACACAACTACGCGGGCTTTTCTCTAAAAGATAGCGCTTTAACGTGTTGTCCAACATGCCCCTATTAAAGACAATTAATATTAAGATATTGAGATAACATTGAAGCATTCAACGACCAATGTCGGGAAGTTTTCGTTCGGGCTTTCAACAGTACAGTCTGCAATAATTTTGGTTTGTGCCTTAGTTTGTGTCTTGGGTGTACATGTAACCCCTATTGAAGATACGCGTGACCTAGTTCTTAGTCAATACAACTTTTTTTCTGTTTTTTCACAAAATGGTTGAGAAGTCCTCCGACTGGATGATGACTTTCTGGAAGCAATTAATAACAATGGCATGACATTTCAAACCGATGGCTAACTTTGTGAGCACATTTCTGCCTTCGACGTTTATTGTTGTGATCCTCCATTGGAAAATTATATACCCTTAATTGTCGATCTTTTTTTGGGTTTCCTGAAAATCGAATATTTGGGCTTTGTGCTTGAGAACTGCACAGTAAAAGCAAAAGACAAATTTACCTGAAAATCGGTTGCTAGGTTACTGTTTCTACAGGTAAATTTTATATGGGGTTGGAAACGGTAATTGGAGTACGGGTAAATTTACATATAAATTGGAAAACATATTTACTTTCGTTTTTACAGTGTTAGAATAATACTCAAGTATTATTAAAGTGACTGTAAGGCTTACAGTCACTTACAGTGTACTGGCCAAGATAAAAATTAAGACTGAAAAATCATAACACTACCTGTAATCCACTTTAAGATCTCATACATTTATTCTCAAAACAGTCAAATTGATCCCACTCTCCCCTATATACAATATATATTTTATTCATCTGAAAATTAGCTGTAATGCAGAAAACTGCATTATGCTGCAATCTACACATATGAATAGAGACAAGTATAAGAAATTTGCATATGATTATGATTATCGCAAATCGTTTATGGAAAACGTAATTCTTTTATCTCTCCATATACACATAAAATGAAGTATGCTCATTAATTTTTAAAGATGATAAATTACTTATTTTTCGTACACTTTTTCAGTACTTCAGATTGGAATAATAAAGTGCCGTAATTAAGGTGTCATTAATTTAATTGAATTTTTTGACGCACGAACGAATCATTTTTGAATAAAAAATGAGGACCATTTTGTCTACCTGCTGAGTTTTTAGGTTTCTTTCTTCTAGGTTTTTTCTTTCATTATTTATGTGGTCATAATTATCTCCACCCACATCACATAAATTTCTTGCTTCAATTTGAACATTTATTTTCCATCATCTAGTTTCGTTTCGTCCAATTAAAATTTCATCTATAGTTAGAGGAAATTTTATTTACGTTAGTTCCCAAAACTAAATATTAATTTCCTGATTAGTGTAGCTAGTAGCTTCCTAATTAAATAGTTAGGTAGTTATTTTAATTAGTATTGCATCAATAGGCAAAAAATAACCAGTTTTATTTATTCTAATTCAAAAATTTTGTTACACTTGGCCGAATGTCATATGGCCGAATCCCGTAAGGCGAAACAGAAAAAAGTTATTTGGACACTTGGCTGAATCATAAAAAAATATCTGGAGCATTTAGCCGAAATAGGAAAAATTGAATGCAAAAACGTCTTTGAAAAAAGGTGCATTATGTGGGATTTTTCAATTATAGGCAAAAATAACTTTCTTTAACTAAACTTCATAATCAATTTAAAAAAGGGTGCATTGTGTCATTATTGCACACAATGCATCCTTTTTAAATGTTACCGTATCGTGATCACTAAGAAAATTATTTGAATGAAGGGTGCATTATGTGGGGTTTTCTAAGTGTCGCAAAAATAAATTTCTTGAACTAAAATTAATAATCAATTTAAGAAAGAAGGGTGCAATAATGCTAATTTAAACATTAAAAATCGATGCACCTTTTAACATACAATCACAAAAAATCTCAGGAAAAAGGGTGCATTATGTGTGGTTTTCTAATCATCGGCAAAAAATAAATTTCTGTAACTAAAACTCACCAATTTAAGAAAAAAGGGTGCATTGTGTGCAATAATACTAATTTTACAGTGTTGTAATCACTTCAAAAAATTCTTTGAAAAAAGGGTGCATTATGTGGGGTTTTTTACCTGTCGGTAAAATAACTTTCTTTAACTAAAATTCATAATTTGAGAAAAAGGGTGCAATGTGTGCAATATTATTAATGTTACTGTATCGCGATCACTAAAAAAATTCTTTGAATACAGGGTGCATCATGTGGGGTTTTTTTAATTGTCGCAAAAATGACTTTCTTTAACTAAAATTCATAATCAATATAAGAGAAAATGTATGCAATAATGTTAATTTTACTATATCCTNGTTACTGTATCGCGATCACTAAAAAAATTCTTTGAATACAGGGTGCATCATGTGGGGTTTTTTTAATTGTCGCAAAAATGACTTTCTTTAACTAAAATTCATAATCAATATAAGAGAAAATGTATGCAATAATGTTAATTTTACTATATCCTAATCACTATGGCTGTTGAAAGGTGCATCGATTGTTGCAGCACAATTTCTAGTTCACCAACTTTGGTTTGATTTGAAGCTCTCAAATTCAGTGGGCTGAAAAATATTATTAAAATTAGTCAGCCCTTGAGTTTAAGAGCTTGAAATTGAACCAAAGTGGGTGAACTAGAAATTGTGCTGCAACAATCGATACACCTTTTAACAGCTATGGTAATCACTAAAACAGAAAAAGGGTGCATTATGTGGGGTTCATTAATGATCGCAAAAATTAACTTTCTAAACTAAAATTCATATTAAATTCAAGAAAAAATGGTGCATGATGTGCAATAATATTAATTTTACTGTATAGCAATCACTGAAAAAGTTCGTTGAGAAAAGGGTGCATTATGTGGGGTTAAAAATAAGTTAATTTTTTTGGTTTTATTTCGGCCAAATGTCCCAAGAAAGTTTTAATGCCTCTGCCAAATGTCCAAACTCCAAAAAAAAATCGGCCGTATGGATTCGGCCTCTTTTGGTTCGGCCATAGGTCCCAAAGATGATGAAATATCAGGTTTTTTATCCCGAAGTTCGAGGATTTTTTAAGGTAACCCCTCTATGCATCACTATCAAAACTTAGGAATTCTCTCTCCCCCTAACGGCGTTACAAGTTACTAAAAACTAACTATATCAATCGAAAAGATTGTTGGCTTGTTTTGTGTACAGCAACTTGTACTTGTTTCTTGTTGTTTCGTTGCACAGACAACAAAATAACTAGTTGTAGTACAGACAATAAGACAACAAGTTCTTTGATTACCAAATTTTTGGTTATCAATTTTTTGCTCATTTTTCATGAATTGCGGCACAGTGCATCCCATGGCTTCACTCGGACCCTTTTTTCTTTCATCTAATTTTTATGTTAAGAAGTTTTTCGTTCAAAATTTCGATTTTCCATAAGAATTTTCATGATTTTTATTTATTTTCCGGTCATGAGCATTTTGCTTGAATTTCATTAATTTATTTCATATTCTGACAAGACAAATTAAAAAAAATCGTGTTGTTGTTTAAATAAACATTTATAATTCATCTATAATGTGCGAATTCTAAGGAAAAGAATTATCAGTTCAGTGAGTCTACAACAGTCAATTATCTTCTTTGTTCTACTTTAATCCGCTCTTAAAATAAATATAAAACTACTTTTAATATGAACACTTTGACTCAGCTTTTTCTTGGGAATTCAGCTGAAATTGATGGGAAAAGCCGATCCAATATCACACTGAGAAAAAACTTGTTTGAATCAAATAATGTAAGCTGAGAAATCACCTAAAAATTGAGTTGATTGTCACGGTGTTGGAAAATATGACCGAAGGCCATATGGCAGAAGGCCGTTTGGCCGAACCAAAAGGGGCAAAATCCAGGCTGATTTTTTTGCGCCCTTTTTAATGAGATTTTTTTAGTAATTTTATGAGCCTGGATTTTAAAAGGTGCATCGATAGTTGCAGCACAATTTCTAGGTCTCCCACTTTGGTTCGATTTGAAGCTCTTAATTTCAGTGTGCTGAACAATTTTCTCGATATTATTCAACCCACTTAATTTGAGAGCTTCAAATCAAACCAAAGTTGGTGAACTAGAAATTGTGCTGCAACAATCGATGCACCTTCTAACAGCCATGGTGATTAGGATACAATAAAATTAATATTATTGCATAAATTACACCAGTTCTTTCTTAAACTGATTATGAATTTTAGTTAAAGAAAGCTACTTTTTGCGATAAAACCCCACATAATGCACCCTTTTTTCAANAATTACACCAGTTCTTTCTTAAACTGATTATGAATTTTAGTTAAAGAAAGCTACTTTTTGCGATAAAACCCCACATAATGCACCCTTTTTTCAAAGAAATTTTTTAAGTGATTAGGATACAGTAAAATTAGTATTATTGCACGCATTGCACCTTGAATAAATTGATTATGAGTTTTAGTTAGAGAAAGTAATTTTTTGCCGATAAATAAAAAACTCCACTAATGCACCTTTCTTCTGTGATTTTTTTAATGTAATTAGCATGGCTGTTAAAAGGTGCATCGATAGTTGCAGCACAATGTCTAGGTCTCCCATTTTGGTTCGATTTGAAGCTCTTAAATTCAGTGGGCTGAACAATTTTAACAATATTATTCAACCCACTTAATTTGAGAGCTTCAAATCAAAGCAAAGTGGAGACCTATAAATTGTGCTGCAACTATCGAAGCACCTTTCAACAGCCATAGTGATTAGGATATAGTAAAATTAGCATTATTGCACACAATGCACCCTTTTTTCTTAAATTGATTATGAATTTTAGTTAAAGAGAGTTATATTTTGCGATAATTAAAAAACCCTACATAATGCACCGTTTTTTCAAAGATTTTTTTAAAATGATTGCAATACAGTAAAATTAACATTATTGCACACAATGCACCCTTTTTTCTTATATTGATTATGAATTTTAGTTGAAGAAAGTTATTTTTGCCGATAATTTAAAATATCCCACATAATGCACCCTTTTGTGAAAGACCTTTTGTGTGCAATTTTTTTTTCTATTTTGTTCAAATGTCTCACGATAATATTTTTTACAATTTCGGCCAAATGTCCCAAATATTTTTTTTATGATCGGCGAAATGTCCAAATAACTTTTTTCTGTTCGGCCAAGTGGGATTCGGGGATATGACGTTCTGCCGAGTGTAAAAACCAAAGTTTTTTTGGAGACAATGCACGCTCAGCTGTCTTGGAGTGTCACGTACAACAACACTAAGAAACAAATCCATTGTAGGAATGTTACTCTTGGTGACAGCAGAGTTTTATGCTGTGACAATACAACAACATTACGACTTCATATTCCTTCGACTGAATGTTGTGTTATGTAACATAAAATTCAAGATAGGCTGACCAAATCCATATTTCAAGGTAAATTGACGACAGTTTTCTGAGTGAACTTGGGGCCACAAATTTTCCCCCTAGGTGGTTTCATTGCGTACCAGGACGGGAACTTGTTTGACGAAAATAAAATTTTGTTTAGGAGGAACAAGATCTCTAAACTAGGATGTGCAGAGGCAGTGCCATCTTAAGGTATTTGGAGTCCTTGGCCCAGTGTTTTTAGGGAGGCTTCTTCGGAATTTTATTGTCTATTTGGGATTATTTGAAATCTATTTATGGGGTTACGGCCCATGCAATTTAAAAAAATCTTCTATTTAAAATATTTTTTCTGGGGCCTTCGGTAAATATTTTTGGACAATTTTTTGATCGGGGCCCCTTTTTTGATAGATTTTTGATCGGGGGCCCCCGACCTAGTGCCGGTTGGTCTGTTCCGCTATGACGGCACTGTGCATAGGGGTAATGAATGGATTATTTTGATTTTCGCTAGATGTCCTCAAGAGTACAAATTTCACTTGTCATAATTTGTATGCATAGAAATCACACAACTTTTGAAAATCAGTCTCTCGGATTCATAGGAACCGGATCTTTCTCCTGAAATCCGATAAAATGTCCAGTGATAGTATCTTTTCGTGGCTCTCCTCCTATACGCGTGTTTTAGTTTTTGATGACTCCGAAAATAAATTTAAATATTTTTCCACCCTAGGGATTGGACCTATAACCTGGAAACCAGTGGGTGGGTGTATTTATTTTTTATGTGCGAAACTAAATTAATTTTGGATGATTTTGATAGATTTTGGTATCCATTGGCTAGCAGATAAACTGGATTTATTCTCCGGTACTCTCTGGACCCATCAGGATAGAACAACTTACTTACTTACTTAATTAAGGCCTATGGCCCCTTGTGGGCACAGCCGGTCGATAGTACTTTTCGATCTCGTTCGATTCCTAGCGGTTGCTATAATGTCACCCCATTCATCATTGC
>JXPH01011562.1:184-10856 GCA_001014845.1 Mochlonyx cinctipes
AGAATTTATTCAAGAATAGTTATGAATTCGAAAGTTTCATGTTCCCAGAGATTTTTTTTTCATATGATCGATAACTGACCTAAAATTTACCACTGAGTGGCTGCCAAAAAAAACTAACCTAGAATCAGTATGAAATTTAGTATGGTGGTGTCACGTAGAGTCACTTTGGCTGATACAGGAACATGCTGGAAAAGAGTAAATTTCGGGAAGTTATTTTTGGTTGCCTCCACTCCTATCATCGCTTCAGCTCTTACAATCATAAACATTTGTGTGAGAGCCCCCTCCCCCATGGAAGGCTTAGGCCAATTGAGCGTAATATTAGTAGGATTATTTGAGACAATAATTACTGCCAATGTCCAAAATTTCAGCCATTTTGTATGAGCACGTAAAAATTTATTTTAATTTTACTTTAGGCAATAGATTTTGAATAAACGAATCGGGATCCACCATTCTGTCAAGCAAATTCTGATTCTTTTCTTGCCTGAACCATTTAACAGTGTTAAAAAGTTCCTCAACGTAAAGCAAAAATGCCCAATTTTTCTCGTCAAATTGACCTGAGGTGTCCTAAGTGAAAGGTGATACATTAAAAATAAATTATATAAATCATTCTTAGACCCCAGCTCCTTACTTTACATACTTAAGGGCCTATAGTTCCCTGACGGGACAGCCTTTCTATTGAAAGGCTATTGACTATTGTCCTATTCCATCTCATTCGGTCTCTTGCGGTTGCTACTATGTCACTTCATTCATTTTTGCGTACACCCAACTCTACTTTGATTGAACGGGGCCAAGTTTGGTGAAGTCTGCCTCTACATCTGGTTAGACCCCATCTCCGCCGATTGTATACACCACGGCTTGGGGGGGCAAATTACAATCTTACTGTACAAAAAGTGACAGTTTTACTTTAGGATATGGTAGATATTATTAAAAACTACAAACGGCATCATACATTCAAGTTTTGTTTCTAAATAAAAACGTAGGAAACCACAAAGTGGATTATGTAGCTTTTCTTTCATATTTATTGTATATATTGAGATAGAGCATATTCAAAATTTGAGCTCATTCCGATCACTAGAACTCGAGAATACTGACAGTTTCCGGTACCTAGGAGACTTCAGATCCCGATTTCACAGGGTCAAACTTTTTTAGGAACTGTTCTTGGATACTTACCAGAAGCTTACTTATATTCCAAAGTTGAGCTCATTCCGATCACTCAAGAATTCTGAAAATTCCGATAAGTTTGTAAGGGGGCCCCCACACCGATTTAGCCCATCAACGCTTACTTTTGTTGAGGAAAGCCTCCATATACAAATTTTCAGCCAAATCGGTTGAGCATTACGCGAATTATCGTGCTGACAGACACCCAGACATATATTTTTTAGTTTTTTCACGTTTCAAAGCATTTGGAGCAATTTTTTTACTGAATACATAAACTTTTCTTTTCTATCCATAGATATGATGTAAGAAAAGTCAATAGTTGGTCATATTTTGTGCAAGCCGTGCTAAATGAGCGGTTGCATAAATCAAACTTAAAAAAGTTGATTAAATCAAAATTTGACAAACTTTTTGTTGAGTCAGAAACAAGGGCCGAATGTAGTTTTCATATCTACGATATTCTGAAGTAAAACTGCCATTTTTTGCTCAATAACATACTGATTTAATAATAATAATATAATAATAAGGCCTATAGGTACCCTATTGGGACCAGGCGAGTCCTCATATTTCAGAGAACTTTCTAGGTATTAGTGGACCTACAGCTTATAGTGGATTCCGAACCACCACAACTTTAATGGTTATGCTAATGAGTTACCAGCTCATTGAGCCCATCAAGTCATGTTCAGTTTTTATTGCAAGGAAACTGACTAACCTGACATACACACATATACCACCACAATCATAGGTTATATAACTGTAGATGGTAGTAGGTGTATGCATATTTCACAGACTGACTGTACTGTGTTCTATTTATAGAAATATCGATAATGCAGATTTATTACAAACTGAAAATCAATATTCTAATTCCATTAAACACAGTAGCATCGACGGGAATCGAACCCGGAACCTAGTGGATGTGAGGCTAGCGTGCTAACCACTCAACCACCCGGTCGTCTAAACCTGACTGATTTACCAATATAAATATAATTCTGTAGAAGACTAGAGCTTGACAGTTCTCATACTTTCTACTGTCCTATTCGTATTAGAATTTCATAAAATTCCAATTTGAAATGATTAAAATTTGGAATGTATAGGTAACCTATGTATACATATACATTGGTATATTGATTCCCTATAACGTAAAATTTTAAGTTATATGAGCTTTCACATGGGTGGCAAATGTATAAAACCACATGAACTTCCTGGTAGGGTAAGTCAGTATATATTTTTAACGCCTACAAGACGAAACCATATTTATAACCTCACTTTTATATCTCTTAATAGAAGTCTGTTGATTTACCACCCAAGCCGCCTATAAGTTGTAGTGGCAGTGCCGGGGTCTAATCAAACTTTGGCTATTTTTCAGGCTAGATGGCATGAGAATCAAACCCACGATTTGGGTGTGTGATAGTGTTGGAGCATACTTGGAAATTCAAGAAACAATTTACTTTGAAATGTTTTTACTGATATAAAACAATTGGCAATCCTCCAAAACTAATTTTCTTATTTTATTTCAAGAGGACGAAAATGTAGACGAAATAAAAAAACATGCCTTCGTAAGCGTTTTTCGGATAAATATACACCCAAATATTTGATTAGTAAAAAAAAATTCCACACAGTCTTAGTATAACAGCTTGGAATCAATACTTGATTGAAGTTGTGATGTATAAAAATGAAAACTGTCTTGTCATCAGATAATTTCATCTCCCAATTTATTTCGTTGAGCTGACCTCCAAAGTTCAATCGAAAACAGTCGTTAACTTCGTCCTTGTTATACAGAAAGAATATTCCTTGTTTATTCTACCATAATAGCAAAAGTTTTTCAACTTTCTTTGCTTACATCAAATATGATTCGACTGGAAATACTCTTTGTTTCAAAACACATTCCGCATCATGTTTGATGTAAATCCGAATAAGAGGGAGAGTGGAATGTTTTAATGAGAAGTTAATAATCATCATTCGTTAAGGATTAGTGTCAAATCCTTTACCATGTTTGAATGTACGTACATGTATAAAGAAATCAATCAGCTGTGAATATGAAACTCTGGAAGACAGAATAATCACCAGGGATTATTGCGAATTGCATGCATAACTGAACGTATACGTATGATGCTGATATGCATGGTTTTGTGTGTGTACAAATTTAGAAATCCAAAACAACATTAAATTCGAATCAAACATGAAACATTAAACAAGTAATGGAAAAGTAAATAAGCTTCAATCAACATCATTTATTATTATTATTATTAGCTTTTGAAATCAATATATTTGAATAAATGTAGGTATATAGTCGTGAAATGCATGTAAAGTGCACTTTAGGCATAATTTGTTTGAATTAGAGGCTTTTCCGAGAAGTTTCAATCTCTTGAGAGACATTTGACAGACGATTCGATATGCTTTGTAATCAATTTAAACTCAGGAATAATTCCTTAGTCACAGAAATGAAAGAGAGATCAAAATTTCTGCATTTCCAAAATATGTACACACTTAATCAAAGAACCTGGCCAATCCGGCACCTCGACTCCTAACGTCGCTCCGGATAATTATGAGTGCCATTAGAGAGAACGTACTGATTATTGATGATATCACTCCGTTTTATAATAAAAATTCATCCTTTTTGATATAAAAATGACAACTTTGTATGGGAGCCCGCAAAAGCCTTTGTTTGATTGGGCTAAAAATTGACAGACATAAAATGGTGACCAATTTATAATCTTGAAATTTCAAAATATTTTATTAATAAATTATGGATTTATGATTTTGTCGATAAAATGACGAACTTTTGCATGGAAGCCGATGAGCTAAAAGTTAGTAGCCATAAAATGGTTGCCAATTGCTAATTTGGCCAAATTTCAAATAATTTTATTCATAAATGTTTAATTTATATCACTTTAACCGATAAAATGACGAACTTTTGCATGGGAGCCCACATAAGCAGTTTTTCGATTAGGCTAAAAGTTAATAGGCATAAAATGGGTACCAGTTAATAATCTTGGCCAAAATTTCAAATGATTTTGTTCATAAGTGTCAGATTTAGAGTGATTTTATCGATAAAATTACGAAAATTTGTATGGAAGGCCGCAGAAGCCTTTGTCCCATAGGGCTCAAAATCAATAAGGCACATTGCAATGAAAAACTTCTTCCTCCAAAATTTTGCCCAATTAGATTTCGCGTTTTTGAGTTATTGTGTCCCAACGGATTGACGACAAACTAACAATCTCCAACTGACATACAGACATCCTCCCAATTTTTATCGCAAATGACTCCTGGAGGTCCAATACATGTTTTAAACTTTATTTGGGCGGTTTCGAATAGGGTAAATGAATTGATTTCCGACATGTATCGACAGAGCCATGCTATAAAAAATATACTTGCTGCAAAAACTTAAATGAAGGATAGAAAGCGTTCGAATGACGTTCATGTCGAAAAGGTTAGTCGGTTTCCTTCCAGCAAAAATTCAACAAAACTTGATGGGCTCAATGCCCTGGTAACTCATTAGCATAACCATTAAAGTTGTGGTGGTTCGGAATCCACTATAAGCTGTAGGTCCACTAATACATAGAAAGTTCTCCGAAATATGAGGACTCGCCTGATCCCAGTAGGGCGCTATAGGCCTTATTATTATTATTATTTGTTTAAGTCACAGATAAGCTATTTGAACAAGATGCCAAACAAGGTGGCTTGTTTGAACGTAACAAGATCTTGTTTGGCGTTTTTATTTTCCAATTTTTATCTTATTTTTCACAACACAATCTTGTTTATGGCAAACATGATCTTGTTGGTACTAGAAAAAAATATTTTACTTTGTTTTGTGTCATACAGGATCTTTTAGTGTGTTTCTTCCAACCAAGGTCAATCTAGATCCAGTTTCTCCCAACCAAGCCGTAAACAATATCCTTCTCAGTGTGTGAAGTAAAATGGACAAATGGGAAGAAAATTAGACCAATCCGAAGCAGAATAGGCAAACGAGCTACAGAATAGACAAATAGAAAACTACAATGTATTTAAAAAAAATTAAAAATGTATAGATCCGGAGTAGCACGTTTACTGAATCTCCCATAACATATAAACTATCTTTGAAAAAGACTCTGTTTTCGAGCATAGCCCTAGAGGGTGGTCCCTCGAGGCATCACATTTTTGGGAAGGAACATAATTTAGTTTTGAGCGTTGCCTAAAGGATCCTTCTGCATTGAAAGAAAGCGTAGCCTACTGAAAGGTCCTTCAAAACATAGTGTAGCCTTAATTTAACTAATCTAATCTGCTGCCCAATTGTATAATCTGCTGCTTATTTATTTCCTGCCAAGATTTTTTCAGCGTATGCCTATATAACTGTATAAAATTCCAAATGACAGACATTCGAAATTTACCCTCGCTTCAGATTTCACTCCACATTCTAGGTACCTGCCATCAGCAAACGAAGTATAATTTTTTCGCAAATATGATTTCTCGTATATACTACATACCAGACCACGATATACAGCATACCTTGGATATGAAAGCTCAAAAAATGCATAAAATGCAGAGAACATAAAATAATGAATATGTGAACAGGGACAAAAATGTTGAACTATTTTGAAAACGCCCAGCCAAATGAGTTTATTATTTAACAACCCATTCAATTTTAATTTATTAACAAACATTCCGTTCATTTAAACCTTTCATACAAATATGTATAAATTTTCACATGATGATGCTCAGCTCATATCATATATATATAAATGAAATATGTTTTATGTATATTAAAATGAAATCTATTTTATTTTATATTACAGGAATCATGTCAGAACTATATTCGGGTTCTTGTTATGCCATCGCCAGGCACTTTATTGGTGTGTGGAACAAATTCATTTCGTCCATTATGTCATACATATGATATCAACTCAAATAATTATACGATAGATAAGGAGAAGCCTGGACAGGCTGTGTGTCCGTACGATCCGAAACATAATTCGACAGCTGTATTCGTTGGTAAGTTCAATACAATACAAAGTTATATTTTATTCATAATATATATTTCAAAAAGCACGATTTTCATATTCAGACAATTAAAAAATAATAACATATTTCATCAAAATCAAAAATGGGGGTAACACGCAGAGGAGATTTTAGCTTTTTTTATCGAAACAACAGGACGTCTTCTTGCAGTTGCTTCACAATTAATTTTAAATCAATCGTAAGTAGTAACAAGAAGAAGGTACTCATTAGGGCGGCCCTAGGATGACCTACCTCTTCCGATTTAACGGCACACCCGTCAAAAGTTTCGTTTGATGCTATAATAAAAATAATAATAATAATAAGGCCTAAAGTACAGTACCCTATTGGGACCAGGCGAGTCCTCATATTTCAGAGAACTTTCTAGGTATTAGTGGACCTACAGCTTATAGTGGATTCCGAATCACCACAACTTTAATACTTATGCTAATGAGTTACCAGCTCATTGAGCCCATCAAGTCGTATTTAGTTTTTATTACAAGGAAACTGTCTAACCACACATACAGACATATACCACCACAATCATAGGTCATATAACTGTAGATGTTAGTTGGTGTATGCATATTTCACAGACTGACTGTACTGTGTTCTATTTATAGAAATATTGACAAGTGTTAACTGATTTTAATGAAGAATGAGTTAAAGGCAGTGGGGGTGGTCTGAAATGTTTCCAACCCAACAAATGCACAAGACATTTTTTCTTCAAATTTATTTTTATTTTTCTTCAGTCTCCTTGGCAAGTCTACCCACTTCTCCCAGCAATGCTTCCTTAACCCGTCCAAGTAGTACTCGACGTCTTTTTATGCGAAATAATTGTTTACAAATATCTCTGTCCTCCGTGCGCAAATTTTAGCTTAAGGTACAGAAAAAAGTCGCTTGGAGCTAGATCTGGTGAGTAAAAAGGTGGTCAAGCAGTTCAACCCGTAATTCGTGGAATTTCGCCATGGAAACCGCTAAGATGGGACGGCGCGTTGTCTTTTTTTTCCTTTTTGAGATAACTCCATGACTATCCCAAAAAACAGCCGCCATCGCTTTCCCAGCCAAAAAACAGTTTTTGCTGTTTTTTGAAGCCTATTCCCCTTTCGCAGTCCACTGTTTTGTCTGTATTTTTGTTTCTTTAGTATAATGGTGTATCCAAGTTTCATCTACTCTACAGTAATTAATTGCCGCCAAAACTCTTATTTATTGCGCCTGAACTGCGACAACAGTGCGTTGTTGATGTTCGATTGAACGCGTTCTTGGTCTTACGTGAGCAAACGCGGCACCCAACTTGCGGACAGCTTTCTCATGCCTAATTCTTCATGCAATATGTGACAAACACGTTTTTTAGACCTCTGCTAGCTCTTTCACTTTAATTCGACGTTCAGCACCATTTGGTGAGCGATGTTATTGTCAATGGTTGCAGTTTTTGGACGTAGTAAATGATTTTGCAGTCCCCGTACACAGCGTCCAATTCGTCTTTGATTTGAGTAAGCGTATTGCCTTTCAAAAACAAATAGTTAATAACAGCTCGATACGCGATTTTTTCGACTCGAAAAGTTTTCAGACTACCCTCGTATTTGATTAATATTTTCTGAAGGCTTTGGCCCAATCGGTCAAATGGTTCTACAGTTTCAGGGCTAAAAAATGCAAATCCCTTGAAAATTTTAGGGACCCCTAACGATATCTTGTTCATGTTACTTTTGTACTAGAGCTCATAGTAGCCTTTGACCAATTGGGCTCCAATTTTTTCAAAGTAATGAATGTACTTATGTACTTATTGAATTTTCTATTGGTTTGTATGTTCCCAGCCTTGTATCTGTACCATATGACAAATGAGCTAACAATTTCGGAAAGTATTAATCAAATAGGTATATCGATACTGGAGCAGAAGCCTTCAACCGATTTGGCTCAACATTTTAGGGCTTCAATAAAATAACAAATTCAGCACCCGCACCAATTTTGAGCTCAATTTGACCTTGGACCATGGAGTTATAGCTTAAGAACTTATAAGTTCAGTTACTTTTGTACTAGAGCTCATAGTAGCCAATTAGGCTCCCAGATTTTCAGATTGATGTGTGTACTGCAAAAATCTTATATGACAATTTTCAGCTTAATTGCATAACTTAAACCGAAGATATCGTTAAGGGCCCTTTGAATTTTAAAGGAGTTTGTATGTTCCCAGCCCTGTATTTGTAGAACCACTAAACCGATTAAGCTAAAAAAATATTTATAGAATATATAGCTACATTCACCTAATTTTTCATCGAAATCGGTGCGATGGACAAAAAGTTATGAGCAAAAATCTTCATAACATGTTCATCCGGTACAGACGTTAAGCCTCGTAACAAAGCCCCAACATATCATATTGTCTAATTTAGCACTAGAATCGAATTGTTTATGCTTAAAGTAAATTTAAAAAATTATTTTGAATTTTTAAACATAAAAACAAATATTGAAAAATATTGTATGGTGAGGGGTCAGGTTCGACCTTCAACCGCTGGTTGCATAACCTAAACCTTAACCGATCGAGCTGAANTATTGAAAAATATTGTATGGTGAGGGGTCAGGTTCGACCTTCAACCGCTGGTTGCATAACCTAAACCTTAACCGATCGAGCTGAAATTTTTTAATGATTTTTTTCTCACCAAATGGACACTTTTAAGGAGCTTTCTCATAAACATTTAAGACATGATGCATTTTTGAATCACCCTATTACTCATGCTACTAAAGTAATAGTGTGGAATCGATACACCGAGAAAAAACCTTGTCACTTCCTACCAAGAAAAGCTCACAACGAACGAAACAAATTATATGTTGATTGGGGTAAATTTGTCGTGTTTGGAAACGTGTTTCGGACTTCAAAATTATATTTTGATTTATTTTTTTCGAAATACATAGTATTTTGTTGAAGATACATAAGATAAGTTGTTTGAACAATACGTCAAACAAGATACCTTGTTTGAATAAAATATCAATCAAAATCATGTTTGTAAAACACAAGGTAATTTATTTGAACGAAACCTTGTCTTTTTGGCATTTCTGTGTATTTATCTTGTAATCATTTTGTTTCTCTCAAACAAGATTACTTGTTTGTGGTAAGCAAAATATATTTTACCTTGTTTGTGTCGTGCAAAATCAAACAAGATGTTTTCACCCAACCAAATCGAAAGACAAGTTTTTCCAAGTTACGAAAATTGCAAAATAATTGCGGGCCGTCAGACTTCGTTTGAGGAAGATAGAATCGAACGACATAACTTGTTTCTATAGATGGAAAAGAAGAAAAGCTAAAATACATTTAGCGAAATAAATGATAAAAAAAAATCACCCACTCTTCCTCCCACCACCCCTTATCAAGTCTGTAACAAAAGCGCAACCCATCCAAGTTAATTTAAATTGTTGGTATAAAATATACAATTTTGATTTTTCCATTCACAAGGAAAATTATTCATGAAAAAATAAATATTGTGGAAAAAGAGAAAACTTCGACTAAATATCCCAAACTATTTTGTGTGCACATCCCACGGAATGGAATGGCGTAACACAATGAAAATATAAATTTTTAATGAAAAAAGTTTGGAATATTTTTTCTTGTTCGATTATTTATTTGATTTTTGATAAGCAGACGAAACGAACAATGTTGTAAGTAAATTGAGTTTTTTTTATTATTTGAAACATTGTTGTAATTTATTGATAGACATTTTTGAATGTCAATGATTCATGAATAAGCAAAATAAAAGTTAAGGTTTCTGTTTTGCAATGTGTTCCACCAACTAATAAAAGCTCACTAAGTAAAAAACCGGGTTGGTTACGGCAGCAAATCTTGTTTTTTTTCTAAACAAGATCTTTTTTGTCCTAATCGCAACGATAAACAGGTGTCTTGTTGTGGCAACTAAGAACTTTTTTAGGTTGTTTAATGTTATCAATAACTTGTTTCAGCAAGTTTCTAAAAATTCTTTCAAGAGCAATATCTGTTTTTTTTTTATAAATAAGATAAAGTTTGTAAAGAAAACAAGACCGTGAGAACAAATTCTAAGCTGTTCGTGAAACACAAGGTCTTTATTTGTTTCTCGTTATCCCAACTAAAGTTAAACAAGATCTTGTTTCTCCCAACTTTTGGTCGATATCCAAGTTTTTTCTAAGGATAGTCTTTTTAATGAATTGTGGAGTAAAATCTAGGAAAGAGAAAGATTTCTAAAAAACTCTTGTACATCTTCTGGAAAATTTCAGCAATGTCCATAAAAGTACTAAAGGACCTATGACAACCTTTAACAGCTGATTGGGCTAACTGAGTTATAAAATGTTCATCACTTGTTCATCAATTTTCTTGTTCTAAATTCAAAATAATCCTGAAAGAGTTTTCTAACAATGACAGATAGAAATGATCAATTTGGACTCACCTTACCTAATAATCGATTTTAAAAAATACAACTGAGACACCCCAGAGGTTTGAAAGGTTGTAGCTTAATCTTAAATAGTGTCCAAGTTATTTCTTAGCTTATGGGTCAAGTTCAATGCATTTCAAAAGTTTTTATTGTTTATTTGT
>JXPH01011583.1:0-10771 GCA_001014845.1 Mochlonyx cinctipes
CAACTGTGATTCGGGCAACCGTAGTACTCCTATCAAAAACATATAAAATGTATACCAAATTGTCTAAAATGTGTACCCAAAAGTTAAAAATGTCTTCGAAAAAAGTCATAATGTGTTACAAACTTTTAGAAAATGTGTAACAAAATGTTAAAAACTTGTAGTGAAAATTTTTGTGCGGCATATTTTTGATTCTGTGTACCAAACTCTTGTTTTTTTGTAGGTTATTTTGAAATACATTCAGGAGGTCTACGGCCTCTTGCGAGGGGTTAATTAGATGAAAAAAAGTACAAAAAAAAAAAAAAAATCCAAGTACACATGACCAAAAAAGTCCATAAAAATTCCAAAAGTCTCAAAAAGCCTACACAATTAAAAAAATGTATCAAAAAGTCTACAAAATCCTTAAAAGTCTCGAAAAGACTACTAAATCACACAAAAAATTTAAAAGTCCACAAAATCTTAAATAATCCCAAAAAGTCCCGAAAAGTCCACCAAAAATTCAAAAAGTCCACAAAATCCCAAATAATCTTTAAAAGTCTACAAAACCCCCAAAAGTCTCGAGAAGGCCACTCAATTCGAAAAACGTAGGAAACCACAAAGTGTATTATGTAGCTTTTGATCATATTTATTGTATATTTTGTGATAGGAGTTAGATTTAGACTTCGACAAAGATGATATGCAAATTTTGAAGAGGATCGGAAAAGTATTTACAGAGTTATCCAAGAAAGTCTGGTAATTGGAAGCACCTGGTATGGACAATATTTTTCCGAATTTAGCACAGGAACTAAGCTTATATTCCAAATTTGAGCTCATTCCGATCACTACAACTCAAGAATTCTGAAAGTTCCTGGTTTACAGGAGCCCTAAGATCCTGGTGTCCCAGGGTCAAATTTTTTTAGGAACTGTTCTTCGGTACCACAAGAGTATGTCTCAAATTTGAGCTCATTAGATCATTAGAACTCAAGATTGCTGGAAAATTCTGGTGAGTTTGTATGGGGGCCTCCAGAACTCGTGTTCGATTTTGCTCGTCAACGAATTCGTCCTTACTATTGTAGAAAAGCCTTCACACAAAATTTCAGTCAAATCGGTTGAGAATTACGCGAGTTACGAGGATACAGACACACGACACACACGCACACAGACTCTTTTTTGGCTTTTTTTTAAATATTTTTTACACGTTTCAGACCATTTGGAACAACTTTTGTTTATTTTTGAGGATATTATAACCTTTTCATCTATTATTAATTGATAGTGATGAAATGCTAAAAGTCTCAAAAAGTCCACACACAATATCCCAAAAAATCTCAAAAAGTCCACCAAATCCCAAAAAGTCTCTAAACGATCACTAAGTCACAAAAAATCCTTAAAAGTTCAATAAGTAATAAAAATCCCCAAAAGTTCTCAAAAAATTCCAAAAATTCTTTGTGCGAGGGCTTATCATATCAAAAATCCAGGTGCATCGCCAAAAAAAGCCATACAATCCAAAAAAAAGCTCAAAACATTAGTTAGAGTCCACAAAGTTCCACAAAATCTTTGATCAGTGTACAAATTTTTCCTCGGACTCTCTCTTGGCGCAGGAATCAGAACTTCAATTGCTTTTGATTACAGAAGTTGTGAGATACCTCCCCTTTAATAGAAAAACACCTAAGAAGCACCTGAGGGCTGTCTAAGGAGCACATGAGGAGTAGCCAAGAAGCACATGAGGAGTGCTTAACTAGTGCTTAAGGAGCGCCTGATTAGCGACGGAAAAATATTTTTGTTACACAATCCAATTTTTTGGAACACATAAAATTTTACATTATTACTTTTTGTTACACATTTCCATAATTTGGTACACAATCTAATTTTTTGAAATACATTTTAAAATCACATTATAAAATTTTGCCATTAAATTATTGTAAACATTTTTTGGAACACATTATCATATTTTAGGTACACATTTTGTAAATCTAGTGACACAAAATTAAAATTATGGTACAAATGATACAAAATTTATATGGTATTAAATCATATGAAATTCTGTCAAGCTTTTTAGAAGGTGTCCTTTGAATTTCTAAAATAGGTTCATTTGAACCAAAAATTGGGTTCGCACCTGAATGTTTGGTGTTGGTATTTGATCATTTTAGAGTGTAGAAAGTATGTCACTTTGTTAGAAAATTATACTTTAAATAAAGGATGGAGGAAAAGGGAAGTTGAAAATGGAAAATGGGGAAAAGCGAAAAAGCACCCACCTGTGAAGTGATTTTCTTACAAAATCCAGGAAACACGTTTTCTTAATTCGTAAAATTTTGCATCGCCTCATGAAGCTCATCGTCTTGCTTCTCATTCTCTGATTCAGTTTCTGATGATATTATAAATAAATAAAATGTTAATTATAAATCAGTTTTCCGGAAAATTATTCAATCAAAAAATATGAAAATGTTTAACTTTCCATCCAACATATTTAAAACAATCCTCTTGTTACACCATCTGCTTTATGTTGATTTTAATTTTCATTTTGAGATTCTGTGTATCATTTTAATTCACGGTAGTTCTGCTGATCATTACATGGTTAGTCAGAGAAACTCGACACGATGTCTTCTCTGGATTCTGATATTAAAGCATTCGTTTTTATGAAATAGAAAATTTTAAAGTTTGAGAGATATTTTGCATGCAAATGTGGTGATTGTGGGATTGGACATATTTTTCAACGCCACAAAAGGTAAAAAATTAAACAGGTTTTTGTTTGTTTATATTTCTACCCAAACCTAAATTGAGGAAGCTGAATTTTAACCCCTCAGTTAAAAACTTTAATTTTAGATATTTTAGATTTTTTTTAAGGAGAGAAACCTGCCGTAAAACAATTTGAAAAAAATCTATTACCTAATATAGATTGGTGCATTGGACTTCTGAGAACATCTTTTTCTTCTTCTTCTTCTTCTGATAACTTCTGGACATGAGAAGCCCTAAGAACTGCATTAGAACTCCATACAACATTTTAATGATCTAACGTCTTTTTCATCTTGGTTTTCTCGTGTGTCGTGAAAAAGCCGAACTCCATAAGAACGCCATACATTAACAATCAAACGAGTATGAATTTCTTTTTTTTTCTCATAGAGTTCTCATGGGTTTCTCATGGGTTTCTCATGGGTTTTCTCATCAGCTTTCTCGTGTGTTTTTTGTATGGTTTATGGTTTCATATGGTTCTCTCCCAATTGTTTTAGGAACTGTTCTTGAATACTTACCAAATACTTGAAATTCAAATTCAAGCTCATTTCAGTCCCTAGAATCTAAATGTTCCTGGTACAGAGGAGCTTACAGATCCCGAAGTACCAGGGATAAATTTTTTTTGAAATTGTGCTTGGATACTTACCAAACGATTATGTTCCAAATTTGAGCTCATTCCGATTATTATAACTCAAGATCCCTGGAAAATTCTGGTGAGTTCTTACAGGGGCTCACAGACTACATGGACCGATTTGACCGATGAACCATCTTGCCTTACTTTTGTTGAGTCTCTGCACAAAATTTCAGTTAATATGGTGGAGAATTACTTGAGCTATTGCCACCCACACACAAACACAGACAGATTGTTTTGGGGTTTTATCATGTTCACAAGGACTCAAATTGTTTCAATTCTCACTGAATACATAAGCTTTCTACGCTATCTATGGATATGATGAGAGAATGGAAGAGAAGTTATTGTTTTTATTGACCCAAAAAGGGTCTCCGATTGAGCCAAAATGAAGTTTAAGTTAAAGAATTGGTGTTAAAAATTTGGGAACGACTCTTTCACGACAAAAATTGGTCAATCTGAACATAATTTTTGGCAGCACTTACTGGCTTGATAACTGGTATAAAGCCTTGATGGGCTTTAGGGAAAAAAAATTTAAACTTTTTGCCTTGGAGACTTTGGAATTAAAAGAATTGATGTTAAAAATTTAGGATGATCCCCTCTAGATCCGATGGAGTTTGATCAATTTAGACTGTTTTTGTGAGGTGGTCTGAGGAGTGTGTGAGCTAGAGTTAAAAATTTAGATGATGGAAACTGTTGTCTGTTTGTAATTTTTTTATGTGACTCTGGATTTGAGTTCATATCTATTGGCGTTGAGATTGGTATACAAATTTGAGACGAGCCCCCGATGCGCTACCGATCAAGCCACAAGGGCAGTCAATGAAGTTTGGTAAATTTGAAGATTATTTTTGCGTGGTGATATCTATTGCTCAATGAGTTTCAAAATCCCCTGAGTGGATAGGGACGGATGAAAATTAGTCAATGTTGATTTTTTTTTTAAATTTTGCAAGGTTATACCTATTGGTTGGGTAAGTATGGAAATCGAGTTAAAAATTTGAGATGACCCCAAGGGATCAAGGGAGCCAGAGAACGAAGAAAAATTAGAAATGTCAACTTGGACTAAAAATTTACTATTGCGAGGTGGTTATTGGTGTTAGGAATTTAATAATTTGTAAGAAAAAATTGGGACAACCCCTAGCCCAGGTGCCGATTCAAATAGGTTAATCTGGGCAAAAAAATATTTTGTCTGCTAGATGATGTCTACTGGCACGGAGAGTTTGAAAATCATACTAGAAATATTTAAACGACCATCTGGGTGGAACCGAATTAGGGCTCATTAAAATATATTACATAGAAAATTTGAAAATTAAAATTTTGGGATGACAATCTGGATTCAGAGACCGATGGAAAATAAAAAACTTAAATTTTTGGACCAATATATCAACTTTTCGAGATGATAAAGTTGGAAGCACCATCTAGCGGCGCCCAGGAATTTATAAAAATGGGAGAATAAATATAAAAGTATTAAATTTGTTTTCTTGATGATACCTATTGGCATGGCGAGTTCAGGATTCTATATGAAAAATTGGTAACCCAAGGGGAAGAAGTGATATATTAAATTGTAATACATCTCCTCCAAAACTTGAGGTTCACTCATAACAAAATTAATCTAACAAGCGATAGTTTCCTTTCAAAATAGTTATTCTTGAAATAAAAAGGAATAACTCTGCTACGCCTAGACTTCGCTATTATAAAGTACAAAATGAACCGAAAGGACAATCGAACATTGTTTATCTAAAAAGTATAAAAATGATTCTTTTTGTTCTCTAGAAAAAAGTATAATTGAGTTTATGTTTACCAATCATTTCCATCATTTTATTTGTTGAATTCTCAATAAAATAAAATAAATATATATAGGTATATGTATCGATAAATACTTCCGATGTTGTTATAATAATCCCATACCATGTCTGATTAGATCCTTTATTTTGTTTTATCTCGTTTTCTCTTATCCTCCCTTGACAGTAAATTTTTGGGATTATTATACGAAAGCAATAAAAAACTCGTCGTTGATAGACCTTTCCCATCCCCTTTTCTCTCCATTCACATATCCAAGATGAGATTCCTATAAAAATTTAATTGAATTTTTCAAGTATTATTATTATACCAAATTATTATTACATCAACTAATCTCATCGTCTTAAATCTTTCGTGGATGGATTAAAATTGAGCATTCACTGCAGAAAAATATTAATAAAATTCTTACGAAAAAATATTTACTTTTACAGATAAATCTCTTAATCTACCTGGTACTCATGTGGAAAAGAAAAGAAATAAATATGTATTATATAGGTATACCTACCTAAAATAAATAATAAGTTGAAGATTAAATATGAAATAAATTTTCTTCGTTTCATTCGATGTATAGAAATTTTTCTTGAGATGAATTTCAAGTACTTTCTTAGAAATATATTATGCTGATTTTTTAAATTCATAATCTGTCTATATTATTGTATAACGACTGCAATTATGCGAGTACTAGAATGTAACTTCATTCTTATTATGATTTTAAGGGATGGCAAAACATGATGATTAATAATCTTTTTCTATTCAGTTATGGGGATGGAGCGAGGGCAAAGGGCATCCACAAATAGTGATCATCTTATACCGTTTTTGAACCTATTTTGCGACATGTTGTTTCTCTATTTTCTTTCGGCAAGTGTTCAGTCAGCCTGTCTTTAATGAGCCTCGTTGTACTCAAATCCTTCTTCTTCTTCTTCTTCGGCGAACATTAACTTGAATAGGTATGGCCTGATTGTAATTAAACCTACGACGGCCAAGCTTGGTTAGGAAACATACTCAAATCTTGTTTAAAGTAATTGGTCACTAAGCCACAGATCGCCTTAGAAAGGGAGATTTAACTCAATGTTCTTATCAAATCCATGAGTGTATTGTGCCCTCAGCCGCATTTTTTATTGACACATGAATGGACACACCTTGGTCTAATATTACTCCCATCATACCGTAATTTTCCTTCCATGTACGCATCAACAATACTGAAACCATGCTAATGTATAAAAAATAAACGATCGTGCTCAAATTCTTAAATTAATTAGTACTTTATTGGCACTTATTGTAAATACTACCTTGAAATACATAGGAAACCGCAAAGTGGATTGTATAGCTGTTCTCCATTGTATATTTTATGATAGGAACGCAATTAAAACTTGGAAAAAGATCATACGTGCAAATTGGGAAGAGGATCTACAAAGTATTTACAGTTATACAAAAAAATCTGGTAATTGGAAGTACCAGGAGCAAATGATATTATCCCAAACATAGCATAGAAACTGTTCTTAGCCGCTTACAAACAAAAATCTTATATTCAAAATTTGAGTTTATTCTAATCAATAAAAGTATAGAATTCTGAAAATTCCCCTGATACGTTCACAGAAGCCCTCAGATTCCGATGTCTCAGGTTCAAATTGTTTTTCAGAAATGTTCTTGGATACCTACCAAAAGATTATGTTCCAAATTTGCGCTGGTGAGTTTGTATGGGGGCCCATTACCGAACTCGTCCTTACATTTTGTTGAGAATACAGAGAGAATTTGAGAATTTAAGCGAAATCGGATAAGAACTACGCGAGTTATTGAAAATACAGACACGCACACAGACAGACACAGGCAGAGATTTTTTCTCGTTTTTAGGCGTTTTAGACCGTTTGGAGCAATTTTTCCTGAGGAACCAAATTTTTTCAAATTTTACTAAATACAAAAGCTTTGCTCTTCTATTTGGTAGATACGATGAGAGAAAAATGAAAAGCTAACAAGCTAACCTTGCTTTAACCTGTTCTAGAGGCTCTGGATTCTATAAAACCGTTATGAATATTTTTAAAAGTTAAAGTTTTTTTAATGCTTCTCAAATTTCCAATGTTAATAGAATTTAATTTGTACAACCTATACAAATCTGGAAGCTCTTCTTAACTGGTATTACTTGTACTGTACATCTGCTGGGGTAGAAATTTTCAGAACATTTTGTACTAATTTGGCACTACTTCAGTTCTAAAATCGAAGCCTAGTGCACCTTGGCGGTGTTAGGGCACTTAGTTTTGCTAAAAAATGAAAATCGAATTTATTTCAGGATTGGCTAGATATGCCAAGCCAAGGGCTTCGATTTTTGTCTGTACTCTAATAATATTAAAAAAAATTATAAATTTATAAAGCTAAAAGTAACTTGCCAGCTCCAAGACTAATGATAGGAAAGGAAAAGGATTGTAAGTTGTTTTATAAAGATGGCTCCCCCCTTCATTAGAGTTCGTGGGAAAGCTCCTCCTAACTAGACTGCCTTACTTTTAGCACAGTCAAGAGTTCCATCTCTAATTTGACGAAGGTATCACGCTATGGATGCATCTAGACGACACTAACAATTAAATTATGTTCATGAATATCCTAACCAGGTACCGAACGCACGTGTTAGGTCGCTTCTGAACTTGATGTGCCCGTTTTAGTATTGCCTTGAGCACGCCAATATCTTACCCAAACTTTATGGAAGTGAGCTACCCACTCACTTTGTCCCACTTCACATCCATTCA
The DNA here is from genome assembly GCA_001014845.1 of Mochlonyx cinctipes. Classification (NCBI taxonomy): domain Eukaryota; kingdom Metazoa; phylum Arthropoda; class Insecta; order Diptera; family Chaoboridae; genus Mochlonyx; species Mochlonyx cinctipes. The sequence goes on from JXPH01011583.1 coordinate 7,864, forward strand.
GCATATTTTGAAGACATGATTGGCACTAAATTCACAAGGGGAGACACGCTAAATTCACCAATGGGAGACACGCGTCAAATAATCAGGCCTATAGGCTTCGCTCAACAGGTGAACCAGTATATAAATTAATGATCGTATCTGTACGTGTGTGTATGTATGTATTGTATGAAGATATGTAAGTATGTAAGTCTGCTCGAAAAAAAAATATGATAAAATAATAATAATAATCTATGAGGAAGCTTATCGTTTCTTGGTCGTGTGGACACTTGTCAGGTAGTCCAGTTCACCGAGAAGTCATACTCCAACCGAAGTTAACTTACACTGTCAACATCAACCAGGATACTCACCCCTCCTCCACTGCACTATATAGATACAGGAGAGAATAAAATATCCACAGGAAATGAGCCATGCTTCTCAGGCAGGTGTCGCATAATTTCCTATCATATGAAACTAAGTGAACAGTATGAAGTGCTCCAAAACCTTCACTTCGCCTTCAATAACTTCCGGTCCTGTTCACAATTCGGTTGGAAAAAAACTATTTCTGAACAGTCCCTTCCGGATTGTGTACAGTTCTGTATTTCAGTCTAAAGGCTTGTTTTGGGAAACGAATATCAAGAAATTTCCAGATTCTGAATACTAGTCGGGTTAATATTGATCGGAATAAAGTTCCCGTTTTTAAATGTGTAAGCCGTGAAAATCAAGTGAGGTCTTGTAATCTGAGCTCCCATTGAAGTGCATACAGTTAATTAAAATACAGAAGCCTTGGATTGCAGCACAGATATCTAATTATAAGTATTAACTACATGAGAATGACAAAATGGAAAATGTCCAATTGATATAAAATGTAAATAAACAAAATGAAATGATGAGAGCATCAATTATCGAGCTTTTCACTTCATGTTCACAACATTTTCTCCGGCTTAATTACACAACATCTCCTCCATTTTATGTATAGCTGGGACATGAGTTGAGCATTGAAACAGAACAAAATACAAAACAGACAATGTTTATTATTTAATCAAATCAAAGTTTCGGTAATAAATCAAAACAATATCACATAAAACTTTCGATATTATGTTTTATGCTTGGTATCATGATCTAAAAGACAAACATTAAACCAATTTAACTATGGTAATAATGAAATTATTCTATTGTTCAACATCAACATTCTACCCACAATCATTAACGTTGTAACAAATTTTAACATTATGTTTGTGTAGCATAAATATTATCATAATAAAAGTTGAAAATGGAACATTGTAATTTCAATTAACATCTTTATTTCAAAGGATATTCCCATTTTCCCATCACCATCATAGACGAAAAAGGGGACTCTTTAGTTTGTCTATTTAGAGTAGTACTTTGATAACAATCGCAAATATTTATTAGGGATGGCTGAAATTAACTTTTATTTTCTGGAATTTCGAAAAGTAAAAATATTAATAAACTTTTTAGCTTTTCATCACTATCAATTCTAAATGAATGGGTTATAATATCCTCGGAAAAAATAGAATTCTTTCTGTCCCCAAAAAAGTTGTTCCATGTGGTCTGAAACGCGTAAATCTTAATTTTTTTTGGTGTGCCTATCTGTGTGTCTGTATGTNCCAAAAAAGTTGTTCCATGTGGTCTGAAACGCGTAAATCTTAATTTTTTTTGGTGTGCCTATCTGTGTGTCTGTATGTCTCTCTCTCGTAAATCTCAACCAGTTTTAATGAAATATGTGATGGATGCTTTTTACGTCAATAGAAAGGATGAGTTCGTAGATGGGCAAAATCGGACCACGGGATCGCGGGGCTCCCATACAAAATCACCAGAGTTTTAATAAATCTTGAGTTCTAATGATCGGAAGGAGCTCATATTTGGAATATATAAGCTTTTGGTAAGTATCCAAGAACAGTTCCTAAGAAGTTTGAACCTGGAACACCGGGCTCTCAAGGCTCTTATGATCGAGTTCTACTGTTTGGATTAGCTCAAACTTGGAATATAAGCTTATGGCAAGTGCCCAAGAACAGTTCATATGTTAAATTCAGGATAATATTATTCATTTCATGGTGCTCCCAATTACCAGACTTTCTTGGATAACTATGTAAATACTTTTCCGATCCATTTCAAGTCTTAATCCAGCTCCTATCACAAATTAAACAATAAATATTAATGAAAAGCTATACATATCAATAAGATAATAAGGTTGGTTGAACATAGTATCACTGCACCTACTCACCTGATGGCAATGTAGTCAACTCATTAGCTGTATGCACACTATGGGCAAAGAAAGTATTTTCGCTGGTAGATTTTTAATTAGGTACTGCAGATTTAATGGAGTAGAAAACGGACAAATCATTTAAAAAATCCTAAAACCGCTACAACTGATTCTGTTGCGGCTATTGAATTTAAAGTTTTTAAAATTTTCTAAAATATTGATTTAGACTAATTTGAGTGTACCAAAAATGGTAAAGACAATATAAAGTTGCTTATAACACAGGATTAAAGTCCTAAATAGTGACCAAAATTGATTAAATTTTAGTTTTTTTTTTGCAGAAGAAATTTAATTCAGTTGAACACAAATGCATCCACCGGGAATTGAAATCGGAACCTAGTGGATGAGTCGTTTAAATAGACAAAATAGACTTCAGACGGCCCGGCCCTTTTAATGTTTATGTAGGCGTAGGGTGTTTCCTTGCATCATGCCAGGAAGGAAGGGATTCTTCAATGCATGACCCTGGGCAATGAGCACCAGATTAATTGACACCTATATTAAACTTAAAAAGCCTGCACTTAAAATTAGGTCTGTTAACGAGCGTCCGTTACAAAGCTTGGCCGTTGAAGGATTAATTTAAATTTGGTGAGCTATACTTTTACGTTGAGGCAACAAATTTATAAATTTTTTTCCAAGTGTACAGTGGATTTG
>JXPH01011602.1:236-10549 GCA_001014845.1 Mochlonyx cinctipes
TTTTAAATACTTAAAATATATTTTATTTTTAAAAATTAAATAAGTTTTTTATGTATTGGTGGAGGGTGAAATGGGTGCAAAACCAAAAGGTTTGGGTTTGAAGATACAAGAATATTATAAAATTTCTAATGATGTGATTTTGGGGGAAGTGAGGCGGCTCCCTTAAAATACTTAAGGATTCTTGATCTATGAACCATAATGACTCGTTTGACACCCCACTTGCCTATATTGGCCAATCGGCCTATATTCGAAAGATTTGTCAAATTCTGGAAATGGGGAGACAAATAAGGAAATTTTGACGTGGCGGCAACAGGATTTTCCCGAAATAAGAAATACGATCCATGTAGCAGTCACACCAACAGTTATTACAATGCCTGATAGCTAAAACAAGCCTTTAGGTTGCATTTTTAATACAGAACTGTACCCAATCAGGAAGAGAGTATTCTGGAATAGTTTTCTGCCCAGTGAAATTTAGAACAAGACCATAAAGGCGAATTGGATTTTCTAGAGCAATTCAAAGTGTCCACTTGGTTCCATTTAATAGAAATTTATGCGACACTAACCTGAGCCTATAAATGGTGGAGATAATAGAGCTGTATTCACCTCCCCCTTCCCTTCTTGTTTAAAACAAATGAATTAGCGTTCAACAGGCTTGGTGTTTACCACCGTAAGAGTCCTATTCACCAATCGTTGTAAAGTTAATTGGAGATTTTGTTTTGCTAATAAATAATAATAAAATAATAATAATAAGACCTATACGTACCGTATTGGAACCAGGCGAGTCCTCATATTTCAGAGAACTTTCTAGGTATTAGTGGACCTACAGCTTATAGTGGATTCCGAACCACCACAACTTTAATGGTTATGCCAATGAGTTACCAGCTCATTGAGCCCATCAAGTCATGTTCAGTTTTTTATTGCAAGGAAACTGACTAACCCGTAAGACAAAACGTCCGTTTGCGTCTAGACTCATTTGTACAGGAGACTAGACGCAAAATACAGAAAAGGCACATGCGTCTAAAAAAGTTTAGGTGCCAATGTCTGACGCAAAATGTTACAGGGCTAACCTAACATACACACATATACCACCACAATCATAGGTTATATAACTATAATGGCAGTAGGTGTCTGCATATTTCACAGACTGACTGTACTGTGTTCTATTTATAGAAATATCGACAATTCAGATTCATCACAAACTGAAAATCAACAATCTAATTTAATAGAACACAGCAGTTTCTACCGGGAATCGAACCCAGAACCACCCGGTCGTCACCTGGCAAAGTTAACTTGTTAAAAGTTAGTATGAGATTATCGGCATGTTAACTCACTAATTGGAGTGTTAACTTTTATCTTTGATTCCGTTTTGACGAAATATAAAAAATAAAATCTTCAATTAAGTCTTAATAACTATTGATGACTTAATACGACTTAATCAGTACTATAACTATTGATGACTTAATACGACTTAATCAGTACTTAAATTCTTTTGTTTTTCAAAAAACGTCAATTTTCGCACATTTTACGAACCATTTTGAATCTCATGGGTCTGAAATATTGACGAAAAATATCTGAGAATTAACTTATTCTTCAAAAAGAACAAAGATCCAACGAATTCAACTACCTATATAGGGTAAAGACAAGGTCTTCTATAAAAAGTATAGTAGACCTTGTGGTAAATTTAAATCAGCAATACCTAGTTGACATTTTAATATTCAATTATGGACATGCATATCATATCTACGACTCACCAAGTCGTAAAGCTGTTAGTCGATAAACGAATCGAATATTTAAATGTCTACTGTTGGTGACCCTACCCTATCTCTCTACTACATAATTATATAATTATGCATTAATGCAATATTTTTATCGAGATATTAGGTGAAACGCTAATAAAATGGCTTGCACCGAAATGTTTTCATCTAGAGATGCTCTACATTTTTACTTTAACTTTTCTTGAAAAAAAAAGTATAGAAATTAGTCAAAAATCGAAATTGCCCATTTCACTTTTAAAATACGTTTTGGACCTCTAGAAATCATTTGCGACCAAAATTGGTTGGATGTCTGTATGTCGTTTTGTAGATTGTCCACATTTCTTTCTCCAACGATAGCGGTCGTAATTATTGACCAATCGAACTAAAAATTTCACGAAAATTTTTAAATATTCATGTTTAGAACCCTATTGTTTTTGGTGTTAATCAGTCAAAGCCTACTATAGGCTCCCATACAAATTTTTCTGATTTTAATGAAAACATCGAAATAAATTCTAACGTAATCAATCAAAATAGATAAAATTTTGGTCATGGACATTAATTATTGTCTCAAATCAAAAATCGTAATAAATTCTGATGTATCAAAACAAAATGGCTGAAATTTTGGCCATGGCCATTAATTTTTGTCTCAAATAAATAAAAAAATAAATAAATTTTAAGCTCATTCGGCCAAAGCCAATTTCAACGAAAAATCGAAATAAATTCTGACGTAATTAATCAAAATGGCTGAAATTTTGGTCATGGACATTAATTATTGTCCCATATCAGCTTATCAATTTTGAGCTCAGTCGACCAAAGCCTACTATAGGCTCCCATACAAATGTAGGTGATTTCAATGAAAAATAATTCAGACGTAATCAAACAAATCAGCATCTTCCTGTATCAGCCGGAGGCGACTCTACGTCCCCCTCCCGCATCTTCCTAGGTAAGTCGGACACCCCTAAATTTCTGTCTATTGAAAAATGGTCCAATAAACTTATTCTCAGTAGACGGACACAAAACAATAATCAAATCATACTTGTAAACTACACCCGATATAATATAACTCGTCAAACTAGAAAAGTTAAAGTCTAAAGTATTGTAATGGATCTGTTTATTTATTAAACGTTGTTGTTTTTTACAAGGACTTTGAATACAGTGCTATTATATTTCAGTAATAATTGAATTAACTATAAAGTCATACGCTTAATTACATAAATAGACCCTATCATGAATATTTTTTTAAATTTAAAGTCGTAACTTTCGTCGTTCTCGAGTTAAGCGCCATCAAAGTTGTCAAAAATGTGTAAAAATTTAAATATTTGTTGGCCCTTAACTCGATAACGATGAAAGTTACGACTTTTACCCTATACAATTTTTGGTTCTTTTGCTCCCATAAACTAATCCAAGAACAACTTTTCGAAAAAAAATTGAAACTTAAGTTTTCTAAAACCAACCGTGCACGGATAGGATAGAATCCAAAATTCTGGAATTTGGTCCTGGAATTAATGTTGGCTAGGCATTCTACATCTACATACCATAGATTCCCACCAAAAGATAATAAAGAGTGTCCCAAAATTGACCCAAGATTCATGAATGGCACCATTCATGAATCTTGCGTTAATTTTGGGTCACGCTTTATATAATTAGAATTAGAGCTGATTTGTTTAAAAATCTGAATGGAATTTATTGTCGCAAAACAATTACGGAAGAAAAACTAAACAGGAAATAAGTTTTATTTTATTATTTTTCTACTTCGAAGAAGCTCAAATAAATTAAAGCGGATGTTACACATGGCTGCGCGCCCAATTTTTTTGTATTCAGATAAACTACTCTACGGCAAAAAGCGTAATTTTAACATATTACCCGCATACTCTCATATTTTTATGCGCAAGTTTTTGGGAAATTCAAATTAAATTACGGTAGATCTCAAAAGAAAGATGGGACTGCAGGATGCGACAGAAAATATATTTAAGTACTTCATTCCAAATTGTTATCATAAGGAAAAAATCACTTTTGGGTCAATTTGAGAGGGACAGAATTGGAAAAACAGTCTCAAAAATCTAACAATTTTCCTTGACGTCCTGGATCAATTTGCTTTGAATTCAAGAATTTCATGTAAAATTTAATTTGAACAAAAAGTAAAAACTGGAAATTAGAGTACCTAATCGAATTAAGGCAAACAGAGGCAGAGCAGAATATTATGATTTTAGAACCTTTAGGTTTGTCTCAAAAACATTTCCTAAAATTTCGACGAAGACGTATTTTAACATCTTTTTTTCAAAAAATGATTTTAGTAAAAAATACATACATTTTGCTGTGCCACATACGGATCCGGTACGTTTGGCCAAAGGCCGTTTTGCCGAAGGGGACGTTTGGCCGAAAGCCGTTTGGCCGATGGGAACGTTTGGCCGAAAGCCATTTGGCCGAAAGGGCCGTTTGACCGAAGGCCGTTTGGCCGAAATACTATAAAAGAATTGAATTCATTTAGAAATTTTGAAAGCCGTTCGGTCGAAACCCGTTTGATAAAAATTATTAGTTTAGAAAAAAGGGAAATTTTAGGGGGTCAGGTGGCTTGATGGGTTAAGGCGTGGATTTTTCTACGCAGACGTCATCAACACATCTGACGACCTGGGTTCAAATCCCGGTGGAGCCATATCAACTTTAATTGTGAAACAGGGTTTTCAATATTGCGTGATAGGTCTGCTATATGACACCCCTTAAAAAATGATTCTCGGCCCAGTTATGGCTAGTCCCTAGGTTTGAAACAAAAAAAAGGAAATTTCTTGAGAAATTATTCAAATGGTTAGATAAAAGAGAAATTTCTTGGCGACCATGTGTATTCGACCGGTCAACCGTTTGATAGAATTTATTAGAAAAAAAGGGAAACTTTGGAAAATTATTACAATTTGATAGAAATGGTTAGAAAAAAGGGAGATTTCTTCTAGGCAGACCATCAAATAGGACTTCGCTTAGAAATAAGATTTATATTTTTTTAACGTAGGAAAAATTCTATAAAGACCTTCAAATAGTTTTATATATTTTTAAAGAAGGGAATATTCTATGAAGATCGAACTTCGACCAATCGACCATGGCATTCGACAGAACAACCATGGGGGTTGATATGACTATTGACGTTTAGAAAAAAACAACTTTCGGCCAAACGGCCTATTTGGCCAAACAGCTTTCGGCCGAATGGCTTTCGGCCAAATGTCCCGATACCCTCAAAAAAGCCCTACCGTTTTTCCAAAGAAACCTATGCTCTAAAATTACCAGAGAAAAGTTACATTTTGCTGTGCCACCATACGGCTTGGTATGAAAATAAAAAATAAGTAGTCTGGAAAGCTACGTATTATCAAACATTACTCTAGAATATGATTTTCGTCCAGGACGTCAAGGAAAATAGTTACAGATTTTCCAAAGCTGTCCCTCTGTGCGACTGTTTGACGAAGGGTTAAATTAAAAAGCAGCTGCAGCTCATGGACCAAAAATGACATTGTTCACGAGTTTATGAGGCTTCAAAAATACATATTTTCGCACATTTCCGTTGACTCATATCTCGTGAACGATAAAAAATACCAGTACGATTTTAATCAATCTTTGACAAAGCGTAGGAAACCACAAATTGGATTTTTAGACAAAGATCATATTTACAAATTTTGAAGAGGATCGGAAAAGTATTTACAGAGTTTTCCAAAAAATTCTTTTAATTAGAAGCACCAGGAACGGATATTATCCCCAATTTAGCATAAGAAACGTTCTTGGGCACCTACCAAAATCTTATATTCAAAATTCGAGCTTATTTCGATCATTGGAATTTAAGAATTCTGGAAGTTCCTGGTAAATAGAAGCGCTCAGATCCCGATGTCGCTAGGTCAAACTTTTTTAAGAACTTTTCTTGGATACTTATTACTTACCACAAGATTGTGTTCCAAATTTGAGCTCATTCCCATCATTAGAACTCGAATTTTCTTGAAAATTCTGGTGAGTTTGTTCATTAACCAAAAAAAACACAAAATTTCAGCTAAATCGGTTGAGAATTACGCGAGTTATCAAACATACAGATACACAAAGACAATTTTCTTTTGTTTTTTCGCTTTTTAGATGATTTTGAGCAACTTTTCTTAAGGGACCAATTTTTTTTAAATTTTACTGAATACATAAGCTTTTCTTTTCTATCTATATGTATGTTGAGAGAAAAAAAGAAAAGCTAGAAATACCTTAATTTCAATTTGTTTTCAATTTCGACTCTGGAACACGCCGCTCGAATCATTTTGTTCAATCTAGCTTAGCGTGAATAAATTTGGCAACCACAATTCACTGTTACAACTACGAGACAATTAGCACCCATTTCTCAGAAATTAACTCTAATTAAAAAATATGTTTGATTTCATTTTAGCTTATTCTACAACTCCCAGTTAACACCAAATTAATAAAATTGAATTAAAATGGATTACAACTACACCGATAACCGCCCAGATCGTGATACCTGCATGGTTTTAAACAAAACACAAATCCTAACAAATTTATATGAAGGAATCCCCGAGACGCTCGTCCTAAATTCCATCGCTTGGCTCTTTCTAATACTACTTTTCACGTTACTGCGGCAACAGGCGTGGGATTACGGGAGATTGGCACTGGTTAATAGTCATGGAGAGAATAAAAGATGGACGCAGCTTTTCTACGCACATGGAAGTGGAGGAGGAGGACTGGCGGAGACTATTGATTCGAGCATAAGCATTGATCGCGGTCATTTTTCGTGGGTTCCTGCAACATTCAAGTTAACAAAAGAGCAAATCTTAACACATAGTGGACCTGATGCCGTGCATTATTTGTCCTTTCAGAAACATTTAATGTTCGTTATGGGAATTATTACATTAATTTCTATTACGATAATTTTGCCAATCAATTTTCAAGGATCGTTGAGCGGAGACGAACATTCTTTTGGTCACACTACAATGTCAAACTTGGATGTAAGTTCGCCGTTGTTGTGGGCGCATGTTGTTTTCGCTATCGCTTATGTACCTTTAGTTGTTCTAATTATGAGAAGGGCATCGGGGAGAAATGCTGTCAAAACAGCCCCAACCCGAACAATTATGGCGAAAAATGTTTCACATGGCGATTGCAACAAGACAATAATTCGAACGTATCTTCAGCAGCTCTTTCCTGACATTGGAATTGAAGATATTCAACTAGCCTACAATATAGCGTCCCTCGTGAAGGTCGCCGAAGAGTACGAACGTGTTTTAGAAGCAAGGATTTACTGTGAAATCCATAAGAATAGAGATACTGTGATTGCGTACCCAAAATGCTTCACGTGTGAAACTGTGGACGCTTTAGAGTTCTATAAGGAACAAGAGATTCAGCTGTCAGGAAAAGTATCGAGATTAAGAGCGTCTGCTCTCAACGAACCGCTTGGTATCGCATTCATAACGCTGAAATCGGCGCAAGAAGCTCAGCACATGATTATGCACTTCAGGCCGGGAACATATCGAGAATGGAGTTTGAATTTTGCTCCTGCCCCAACCGACATTTTCTGGGAAAATTTGAGCATCGATTCGGCGCGCTGGTATGTGAAGTGGTGCACCGTGAATTCAGTATTGTTTCTAATTTTATTCTTTTTGACAACACCTGTACTTATCGTGAATTTGATAAGCAGATTCTCGTTTTCGAAGGACACCAACGAAATAAACAGGGGAAGTCCATTGATCTCAGAATTTTTAGCGACGCTTCTTTTATGGACACTTTCAGCCTCAATGCCGGTCATTGTGTCGTACTCGGAGACGTGGTTGTCCCACTGGACGAAATCTATTCAGGATTATGCGGTCATGACAAAATCTTTTGGCTATTTGCTCTTCATGATTCTAATTCTTCCCTCATTGGGACTAACCAGTGCGCAGGCGTTTTTCGAATGGACAATTCACTATACGGAGAAAGACAATTACAGATGGGATTGCATTTTTTTACCCGATAAGGGTGCATTTTTTGTGAATTACGTAATTACTGCAGCTTTTATTGGTACCGCTTTGGAATTAATCAGATTTCCTGATTTAATTTACTACATCTGGAAACTTTGTACAGCTAAATCAAGAGCTGAGACGCCAAATATTCGTAAATGTATTCTGATTCCGTTCCCCTTCGGCATACATTACGCATGGACGCTGATGGTGTTCACAATGAGTACAGTTTACAGTTTAGTCTGTCCTTTGATCATGCCTTTTGCTATGGTTTATATCATGTTGAAACACTTTGGCGATAAACATAATTTATACTTTGCTTACGCACCCAGCAACATGATAAGTCAAGGTGGTGGAGGAAAAATTCACAGTACAGCTGTAACTATGACCAAATTCTCTGTCAGTCTACTACTAATCATCATGGCGGGATGGGCAACAGTTCGAAGTGGTGGAATAGAATCCAGGGCAGTTGTTCTGATGATAGCGTTAGCAATCACGCTTTTCTTTTTCACGTTTATGTCACCAATCAAAAGATGCACCACAAAACCATTGACAATTATTGAGACTGAAGGACCGTCCCCGATCTACGTGGCTGACGTTTTGATAAACCGACGAATTGTCTCCGACAGTCCCTCACACCTCAACTATGGTTCTGATAACACACTCAACTTTGTAATTAATGATAGCAGCACCCCCACACCCCAAAGTGTAACAGCCTAAAAACCTAACCAAATTTACATCCCCCCTTTGGGTCTAAGATATACACCTATTAGAAGAATATTAAGAGTTTTTATTAGGATTATTTTTGTGATTAAAAGATTTTATTTTTCTAAAACCTATAACGATTTAAAAGACATGTGTTTACCATTTTCACCATATTATTATTGTTTGTGCTTTGTTTTCGTTCTATTTAAAATCTACTATATATTGAGCTATTATATATTATATTATAGGTATAATTATTTAACTATTTTCCAATAAAACGTATTTTTTTAGCAGAAAAATGGCTTTTAATTTTACCGGTGGTTCGATGGACAAGAGCGTTGTCGCTATCGCTCTACTTTATCGACACATCGAGGTCGCTGGGTTCAAATCCTGGCAGAGCCATACCAACTTGAAACAGCTAGGGTTTTCAATATTGCGTGATAGGCAGCGATGCCAGATCCAGACATTTGCTCAATATTAAATCTGGATTATCTCTGCTGTTTTTCGAGATCATTCTTTCACATTTATGCTAAATATTTGTTTTAAGAATACGTATCTAAAGTACAAATTTGGAAGGCTTATCTCAAAACCTGAGTGAGATAATTATGTTTTAATATTGAGCAAATGTCTGGATCTGGCACCGCTGGTGATAGGTCTGCTGCTACATAACAGCCGATACAAAATATAGTATACGACCCTGCTATGAGCTTTACTCTTTAGGGTTTCTTAGGAAATAACACAACAAACTAGTTAAAAGGTTAATGCATTAATTGTCGACAATCAAAATCCAGTTGTCGACAGTGAGAAGTTTTTAGTGATAGTTGATAGTGTAAGTACAACAGACTTCTATTAAGAGATATAAAAGTGAGGTTAGAAATATGGCTTCGTCTTTGCAGGCGTCGAAAATATACTGAAACCTACCCTACCAGGAAGTTTATGTGGTTTTATACATTTGCCATCCATGTGAAAACTCATGTAACTTAAAGTTTAACGTTATAGGGAATCAATATACCAATGTATATGTATACATAGGTTACATATACAGTACATTGCACATTTTAATCATTTCAAATTGGAATTTGAAGAAATTCTAATACGAATTTTGGTCAGTGTTTTTTCGACAGCAACAATAACGAGGACAGTAGAAAGTATGAGAACTGTCAAGCTCTAGCATTCTACAGAATTATATTTCTATTGTGTTTGTTATATCCTGTAAAATGTGATTAATATTATAACGGACGAAACCAAAGTGAAGCATACGCGTTTCTAGCTAAGTTCAAATGCCTTCACACGGCAATACTAAATTGAGCAAATTACGAGATCGAACCGAACGATCGCTCTCTTTGGTTTTGTACGGCATCGAATGAAGTCATCTGTTAAAGTTGTAATAAAGATAATTGGATTAATTTAATAAATAGTTCTTATTAAATTCTGTGTATTATTCCTGGATAATATATAATAGTGTTAATCGATTTCAACATTGCATTTAACTCAATGTGCCCTATCAGGCTGGGTCTATCTAAAGCTTAGATCGCAGTTTAATTTCACAGTAACAGCTACCAAATTGGTCCTTTCATTCTTAAACCGGCGCTCACTGGTTGTAGATGTTAATGGTGTCCAATCCTCATCCAGATCATTGAAGTCAAATTCGCCACAAGGCAATGGCCTCAGCGTTCTGCTTTTCAAAATGTATATGAAAACTATATTCATACTGTGATTAGGCATTCAGAAAGGCATGTCTACGCTGACGACGTACAAGTGTACAGAATCACTGACATTGATAAATTAGATGAGTTGACAGTCTATATTAATGAGGATCTAATAATAATAATAATATAATAATAAGGCCTATAGGTACCCTATTGGGACCAGGCGAGTCCTCATATTTCAGAAAACTTTT
>JXPH01011636.1:538-12068 GCA_001014845.1 Mochlonyx cinctipes
GAATACACTATAAGCTGTAGGTCCACTAATACCTAGAAAGTTATATGAAATATGAGGACTCGCCTGGTCCCAATAGGGTACTATAGGCCTTATTATTATAATCCCTAAATTGCTAATATTTTTGCAGATTTCTCATCAAAGGAATTGAAATTCTACCGACAGAAGGCCGGAGCTTGATTAGCATAGCCAAAATCTGTATTTATTTAAAAAGTTTTTGACAAGTGGTCAATATGAGCTACCCCTCAGATCTAAGAGATTAGTTTTAAGGCAGTAGTACGATTACCCGAACAACATTTGCCCGAATAGCATTTGCCCGAATGGTACGTTTTCCCGAAGAATGTTTGCCCGAATGGTACGTTTGCCCGAAATAAGTTTTATATTTTTCTAAAGAATGGAAAATTGCGGAAGACCTTCAAATGAGTATAAAACTTGTTTCTAAGCCAAGCCCCATTTGCAAGTCTTCAAGAAATTTTCCCTTCATTAGAAAAGTATATGCCAATAAAAATACCATTCGGGCAAACGTACACACTTAATAAAAATTGCTGTAAAACTGCAAAAAAAAGCTGAATTTTGAACAGCTGATGAAACCGCAAAATTTCTCAGCTAAAGATTGCGTTTTACGTGTTGTTCACGTTGCAGAAATGGCGGAGCATTTTTTTCGAAACAAAAATTAAGAATAATATTAAAATGTATTCACTTATATGGCTTTTAATACATATTTTTACAAACAATAATTTTGGAAATGTACTTTTGCGGCTAAAATTGATTATAAAGTAACTAAATTGTAAAATTTCTAATAGTTTTGGTGCACAATACATGAATTGTTATTGAAATTTTAAACTGAAAATTTAAAATCATGGTGAAAATTCGCAACTAATAATTGAAACCAAATTTTGACATTTGTTCACTGAAAAAATTGCAATTTCTTTTAGCGATTTAAAATCAGCATTTTCAAATGCTGATTTTTTGAAGCAGGACGGAGTGTGTACCATTCGGGCAAGCGTACTATTTGGGCAAACGTACCATTCGGGCAAACGTTCATCGGGCAGACGCACCATTCGGGCAAATGTTATTCGGGAAATCGTAGTCTCCCTTAGTTTTAACTGAAAATCAGATATTATAAGAAATCAGCTATTTTGGCCGATGTTTGAGATAATTTTTATTTTGTACATATTACTCCAGCTTCCCCTATTTTTTAGGTTTCGTTTCATTATAATTTCAATTAAAAATAATTTTACAGAAGTTTTGCGTGTTTCAATAGTGGCTGAGTTTTTTTTTCTCAACTTTCTTGGAAAGTAGAATAAGAATGTGCAATATTCTATTGCCAGAGATGGACATGCAAGGTTTCTGGTACCCACAATCTCCTGCTGAATTGTAAAAAAAAAAAAATTTCTAAATTAAATTGTAAACGACCTTAGGTGATGAAGATGTTATTCTGCTTTCAATATTTTTTTTTAATTCGTTTAAATATCATCATGATGCAGAATATTACTTTTATGAAATTTTTAATTGTATAATTTTAATGCGAATTGGTCTTAAATTATTTTTATGCATAATATGCAAACATACAGTGCAATAATAAAGCATTCTCAAATTTACGATAAGTGCCAAACCTGGGGAAACATGCTGCATTTCACACAAAAGAGGTTAAAATAGCGTCATGAATTTTAATTTCAAAAAGAAAAACATTGAATTCATCCTTATTATAAGTACAATGTAATAAAACAATCAATCAAAATTATTTATCTCAAGACAATTATCGTTTCATAATTGCTTATAAGAAGCAAATTTCAGGATATTGATCTTTTCCTGACAACCAATATATGCCAGGTATCAGAGATCAAACAAAGTGTCCAGATGTCAGGTTTTTTAATCCAATTCAATATCTTTTACGACGTCAGATCGCAAATAAATTATGCATAAAAAAATAATAGGATTATTTTCAATTTGTCGCTTCCCTTTGTAATTCTTGATGATGATCGTCTAGAATTACCAATTATTATTCTTCACTCAAAACTGAAGACATTTCTCTCTTGCATTCAAAATATTGAACAAGATAGAAAAATCAAATGCATGACCTCTGACATGCAGAAAAACCCACTCAAAAGAGGCATAATTAAATTAATGTGGCATCCCATGTTCCATGCTGATGATGTCATGTCAAGAATACTTAATTTTAACAAGAACTTTTCTATTCCTCTGCTACAATTTTTATTATTTTATAATTCTTAGAGCACGACTAAGACACGACAGGCTCTCGAGATTGAAACTTTTTATTTGCAGACAATAGAAATTTATTCGCAGCAATAATAAAAATAAAATCAAAAGAAGCTTGAAGAATTGATCCGTATCAAAAGTTAACATGAAAACAAATATTAAAATAAATTTATAACACCAACGCTCAGCGGGAGTTAATTTTTTAAAAATATTGCATTTGACGAGGAGAACGTTTAATGTCCTGTCCCCTCTGATACATTGCAAATTTTAAATTTAATGCTTTCTTAATTGGTAATATTGATTAATTCAAATCACTTTTAAAGTACGTTATATTTATAATTAAGTTGACTGTGACGATTTTAATTTTTGTGGTGATTTTATGGACAAGGACAAGGACATTAAAATGCACCATGATATTGGATAATAACTGGTTAACTATTTCAAGAAGTTAATCAAAGAAATGTTTAATATTTACTTACTTTTTTTTACTTACAGGCCTATTGTGCTCTGACGGGACACAGCCGATCAATAGCATTATTTTATCTCGTTTGGTCCCTTACGGTTTCTATTACGTCACTCCATTCATCATTGCACAGATAATTTCAGAAACGATATTTCTTAGTTCGATAAACTATCGGAATAGTTCTTGAGCACGAACTCGATTTTGAGGGAAAAAAACCTAAAATAAATAGTTGAAAGAACTAAAAAAAATAGTTTGGATATGTGAACTGAAATAAATCGTTTTTGAAAAAGTGGTCAGTTGCGTGCCTTGACCCTTCTGGCAAAGTTTGAAAATCGAACTAAAAATAATAGTTCGAAGCTCGAATTGAAATTAACTTTTGCCTGGATTTTGGTGAAAAGAACTAATATTTTAGTTTCCAGAATTATCTGTGTGTGTACACCCAACTCGACAAACTGTGCCAAATTTGGCGAGGTCTGTCTCTGGATCAAATTCCGCCCCCAGGGCGGTACTCCAAAGCTCTTTTTGCTACTGGCTCGGGTTCGAATGTTTGTCCAAGTTTACGTTGCCGGATTTCTGTCCACTACTTCTATACCATAATTCGAAGGACTTGTCGCAGAAATCAATAGAAGAATGTTTGAATTTTCTTGGTGACTGATTCAGTTTTTGATTTTAAATTCCATATCTTTCTTTTGTGTCATCAGCGTAGTTCGTATCTTCTACACGATCATCCATATTTCTCCATTTTATGCCACGCTTCTTCATATCAAATGCTTTGCGTAGTTTGCGTAGCAAATCATTCAACACAACCAGGAATAACAAGCAAGCATCAATCTTGTCGAACACCATTCTTTACGGGAAAATAGGGTCAGTGAGCCTATTCTGATGTACGACGCGGCAAGTGAAGTTGTCGCAAGATTCCTTGATCAGATAAATAATATTTGCTGGAACTCCTCTATCCCTTAAACTTTTCCAAAGTCGACAACTTTTCTGGAGTAGTGGTCTGTTCCACTCGATACACTCCTCAATAATGATTCTGAGCGTAGATATTTTGTCAAAACAGAAGACGCGCTTTAAAAAGCCTGTCTATTTTATTTGTTATGTTGCATCAAGCGCTGCGTTGATTCTTTTCAAAATAATTGTCCACAGGATTTTATTGGGAATGGACTGCTGCATGATCCCTCGCAAATTGTTAAAGTCACTTACATCCTTTCTTTGGTATCCTCGTTCTTAAACCCTCTATCTGGTCACTCGAAAACGTGTTAGTCTTGCAGAGATTACATATCAATGGATGGTTTTGACAACTTTTGGAGCGATACCATCTTCAGTAGGAACTTTTCCATTTTTCAAAGAATATAGTGCTTCTTCGACCGCCACTCTACTAGATGGCTTGGCATTAATCCTTGCACCGATGGTAACGAATGTTGAAGTTTGATTTAGGTGGATGTCAACAAATTTCTCTGGATCGTTCGCATCTGTATTAAAGACTTCGTTGAAGTGTTCGCACCACCTATGCAGGATGATACCGTCCTTACCTTTAACGGCAGGCAGGATTTTACTATTTGATCAGATTCACAAGCTCTTTAGAGATACTAACTAATTGTTTAGAATCTTTACGTACTGCAGCATTCTTTGCTTTGGGAATCCCGTCTGTGGCCTACAGTACGATCAGAGCCGTGCAAAATTGTTTTGGAAACGGGTACGGAGCCTTCTTTAGGAAATTATATAAATAAAAGCGCCTCAGGCGTTAATTTTTTACAGTGTGTTTGTGCTAATTGACAAAGTATTCTATGTTTTAAGGCAATTATAAGAAGATTTTAAATGAAAAATCCAAATGAGTTGCCTTGGAGCTCAGCTTTTTTAATCGTGTCAAACGCCGGAGCTTTATTGCTTTACGCTCAGCTTAGTTTCATCAGAAATCCACTTTTATTGACCGGTTTTGGATGGCCCAAGACAATATAAGACTTCTTTATTTTCATCCAATCTCGCTCCACCTTGCCGGTATACCTTCAATGTCATTACTAGTATAGTTAGTATCTAGTCCGGGGTTGATAGAGAGACAAAATGAGAAAAATAATCAATTTTTTCTCCCCTATAAGCTTTTTATAAGTGCCCAAGAACAGTTACTATGCTGAATGTAGGATAATATCAAAATTCCTGGTGCTTCCAATTATCAGACTTTCTTGAATAACTCTATAAATACTTTTCAGATCCTCTTCAAAATTTGCACGTATGATTTTTGTACAAGTTCAAATCAAGTTCCTATAAAATATAAGAAAAATAGAAAAGAAAAGCTTTTGACTGCCCTTGTGGCTTGATCGGTAGAGCGTCTGTCTGTCAACCAGAAGGATACGGGTTCAAGTCCGACCCGTGATGATTGAATTAATTTACGTTTTTCATCGTTCTTGCTTTGTGTGCGTTATTATTAATGAGTAATAGGGTAAACAAGGTGATTTCCGACATGTATCGCCAGAATCATGCTATCAAAAATATATTTGCTGCAAATTAAGTATGGGATAGAAGGCGTTTAAATGGCGTTCATTTAGAAGAGGTTAGTCAGTTTTCTTGCAGCAAAAACTTAACACAACTTGATTGGATTAATGAACTGGTAACTCATTAGCATAACCATTAAAGTTGTGGTTTTTGGAATCCACTATAAGTAGTTCCACTAGTACCTAGAAAGTTATATGAAATATGAGGACTCACCTGGTCCTTCTAAGGTACCTTTTATTATTATTATTATTATTAGAAAAGAAAAGCTATAATCCACTCTGTATCCTTCGTTTTTTACTTGTTTTTCCTAGTTTGTTCCAAAGTTTTATTGAACGTGGTTGATTGTAAAACTAAATTATGCATAATTACAAAAACATTCACCACTCCCGTTGTAGTTGCATTTATCATGTCCACTGAGTTTGATGACAGTTCAAATAAAAGAATGTTTTAACTGATGAGGTTGAAAGAGTTAAGGAAATTATTGGTACGCCCAAACCCAACCTTAATAACTTCATTATATACTACCTATTCCCCAAGTAATTCCCTTGCCATCACAAACACCAAATTATTCATTTCTAAATTATAGGTTAGCACATAATTATATCAGGGAACAGCGTAATAAAATCAAATTAATTCTACATTGTTCCCAATAAATCACTCACAACCTGATCTTCTTGTTATGTTGTCTTCATTTCTGATACCAATTCCTTGTTTTTTATTTCATCGCAATTTTTATTGAGATAATTTGAGTATTTTTCGCGAACATCTTTCATAATTGCATTCGGCCGATGTTTGCTAACGTGCACAATGAATTTATATATAAAGAGTGCAATAAAATGCATGTATATTGAAAATATTGGGAATTTTAAATCAATTATTTATTTTATTTTTGGGCTCCATTTTATTCACCGCGATAACGATGACCATATAATTATTCTAACTGTAAAAAAATAATTTCTGAGATTTTTTTTGTTCTTTTCCAAATAATCATTTAAAATCTGAATCATATCTTTGTTGCTGATATGTAATTAATTGATCAATTTAAATATTTATTTAGCCCGTTCATCGACAGGGGTTTGGTAATAATATGGTAAGTCAAAATATTTATTTTAATGACTATTTTCGTGGCTGAGCCACTCTTACATACAAAATCTGGTCAACCCTTAAAAGAGGTTAACTGAATTATAAAAAGTGTTTCGCCCCATGAACTCCTCTTTTGAGTTCCTTTAACCCATAAAAAGTGTTCACTTATCTTCTTAATATGGAGTTTAGGGGTGGAACCCAAATTAAAGGTAAAATACTTAAAATAAAAAAATAAATTTTCAGAACCCGAAAAAGGTGTTTACTTTTCTGCGCGCGATGGCTAAATGAAGTGATATGACCTGGGGGAATGGTAAAAATGAACTTTACACATATACCTAATGTATATAAGTGTATATATAATTTATAATATGCAACTTTTGTCCAATTTCAGTTTTGGTCCAAGGTCTATTCTGAAACATCAAATGGCAACCAAAATTTTAACTCTTTTTGAGAAAACTTGTAGTAAACCTGTCGTACTTCCTTTAAACCTTGACATTTACAATCAAAGAGAATTTTACTAGGAAAAGTTATTCAATATTATCTTTTATATTCCTGATATTATTGATGGCCAACTAGAGGCCATTATGTAAAGTCACCGTGCCAACACTGTTGATACTAGAGTATTTTCCTCCAAACCTACTCTAGAGATTTCAATACCCTTAGGTTCCATGTTTCTGTCTTTCACGGTGAAGTTTTTGTGGGTAGCCGGCCAGTCACATGCTGATGGTAATGCTACTGACCAACCTCTTCTATCCCATACTTAAGTGTTTGCAGAAAGCACATTTTTGAAAGCATGAATCCGACGATAAATTTCGGAAATTACCTTGTTTACCCTATTATTCATTAATAATAACACACACAAAGCAATCTACCTTCTCGACAACGATAAAAACACGCAAGTTAATTGAATCGTCACGGATACTCTTGTGGTTGATAGGCAGACATTCTACCGATCAAGCTATTTCGGGACCGAATGAAAATTTAATTTAAAAACTAAAAACAAGACAAAATAATTTTTAAAATTTAAGTCTCTTTTTAAAACCCTGGGTCCGTTCGGTCCCGAGCTACAAAAAATGCTAAGTTTATGTTTTTCCACTTTAGCCACAACTTACAACCTATTAGAATCGACGGACTAACGAATGGCAAGAAAATAAAATGTCAGCAAGGCCGTGCAGTGGCTTCCCAATGTGAAAAAAAATCTTAAAATATTACCCGATTTTCTCAATCCAGGGCTTACAACTCTCAGGACGTGAAGACGCTTCCAAAACGTTCCAACGATATCCTTGTTGTAAAGCTGGCATGACTTGAACGGATTTTGAACTTTTTGGGAAACCGCCTTATGCACGGCCTTGAATGTTGGCCTCATTTCGAAGAGCCTTTTTCGGAGGACATCTGACACATTGTGTAGATAATTTCAAAAAAGATCCCAAAGCTCCAAGACCATATTTTGTTAGAAACTGTTTGGGTACTTAGCAGAAACTTATCCTCCAAATTTGAGCTCATTCCAATCATTAGAACTTAAGATTTCTGGACAATCCTGGTGCAATCTGAAGAACTTTTTTTGGGTTCAAAGTAGCCAACGGTGATGCTAGACTGCCTCTAAGAGCATAGACCATCAATAACAAGTCGCCATCTCGTACGTCGAAGTGCCATTTGCTTCAATTCCCATATATTGTTAAAGGAAGAGCTGCCACTCTGAACTGCCCAAGCATTAGCTTCCGCCAGCATTGAGCGCAAACGAAGCCATTTGTCTATCATTTCTATTATACTTTCCAGAATTGTCCTAGAAAACACTTTCGTTGTGACACAAAGGATATTAATGCCACGCCAATAGTTACAATCAGTCAAATCTCCTTTCTTCGACAATTTCACAATAATGCCCTCTTGCCAGTCGTGGGGAAATGACCCTTACTCTTCGAAACAGTGGATGGAGTGTCGCCGCAACGAGGGTAATCAGCTGCGATACTATCTACTCCAGCTGCTTTGCATTCTTTTAAGATCGGATGGAAAAGCTTGAACTTTTATAAAATAGTTTTTAAAACATAATTCTCCATACGGACCCATACCAGGCTTAATTTGGCCAGTCTTTACAACTGCTGGTGGCGTAGGTTAAACTTGAGTATACAAACCTGCATTGATAAAGCAAAGATAACCACTATCCAGAATTTCAGAATTTTTTTGCCTCCCTTGATAAGAACTCAATGAAAAAATGTGGAATCATCTTAGCCTTTTTGTATGGGAAACCTCAGATAAAGTGACTCCAGAATAATGGTTATATTCAAGACTACCATGTGCTCCAAATTTAATCCCATTCCAACCTTAGCTCTCAAGTTTTCAGAAAAATTCTAGTGAGTTTTGGGATCCCTCAAACCAACCAAATTCAGCTACGGGATCTGACAGAGAAGGACAAAGCTTTAACAAATCTTACTGAAGATATAACATTTTTATTTATGGCTGTGGAGCAGAAAGAAGAAACGCCATAACGAAATTTTTATTTTCAAAACAAAAGACTTGAGATGAAAATTTAAGCGACGAACCCAAGCAAAATATTTTTTTTTTTTAATTTTCACACTCCTTCAAGCAACTAATCAGATTAAAAGATGATGAACGAAAAACATCCAAATATTTTTCGGCAACTTCTTAAAAATAATAATATTCCATGTTGAAAGCAATCAGGCGAATTTTTTTTTGATAAGTTAAAAATCCTTAAACAAATAAAATCGTCTTCAAAAATTGTATGATTTTGGACGAGGGATTTAACATTTAATGTAGTTTTCATGTTCCAAAAGTTCTCCACTGCTTACAGTTTTTGTCTGTAAAATACTTCTTCTGAGTTTATCAGATTAAGGAGAGAGTGAAGTGTCCCTCGACATCAAAACACCTTGAAGAATTGAAAATCAAATGAAGAAGAAAGATTCAAATCACAAATCACCATGCTGCAATAAAAACCTTTTGATATGTTGACTTCAATTAAATCGGCTTGTCTTATTGGATTTGTTGCTTCCATCTTCCATCACTCCGACTAATGCAGCAGCTATTTTTCTCAAGAATTGCTACAAAAGGGTTTAAATCATGTCAAGAAAATTGTTTGCACAAAATTTTAGATCATGATACGGAGATTAAGTAGATTAAATTCTTCAATTTTACTATATGTGCAAAAAACTGGTAGAATTGAAAGAAGAGAATAGACGTGCGCAGATTGTTATCTCAGATCACACTCTAGTGTTACACAATTCAGCTTTACAGGTTCAGGGTCATTATTTATATCTTCTCTATTTAAACGGCGAAGATTAATTTTATTTGCTGAAAATCTTAATGGCATTTATCTACTAGTCCTGTAGGGAAAACCCTAACCAAATTCACCCCTTGAAAAGAGAAATGTTGTAAAAAAAATGTGAATTCTAACATGTTTTTATAAAAAAGATTAATTATGCTAGAATAAATAAGATAAAAGCTTGATGATTTAATTTCAAAATATCCCCGATTAAGATCTCCCCAGCTCAGCTACCACACGACCATAAATTTATAATTATGTCAGCAATATAGTAAAGTATGGATGGTGCACGCTATGGTGTTAATATGTTGCTATAAAACTACGCGATTGAAATATGGCAGGCTCTGTTTTCTGTAGAAAACATGACACACGAGAGGATGGAAAAGGAGTTTTGTGATAAATGATTTGCAAAAATGTATACAACATGTCTATTTATCAAATTAATGTAAATATATATTTAGTTTTAAAGTTATTTACATTTAATTTCAATATTATATAAAATAAAAAGATAGGAAACTTGAAATTGATTTTAATTTTTATCTTTTGAAAATATCGTTTCGCGTTATTCTTGCGTCTATCCTTTTATAGAGGATTATTATGTTTTGCATCTCATCTCATGACGATGCCTACAAGTTGAAATATGTAGGATTTATTCAAGTTAATGCACCGTGAATAATAATGAGATTCTTTTCCTTTTAATTTCATAACAATGTTCACGTACGATTATAATATTAATAAAGTGTTCAAACATTAATTGATCGTGTATTACTTGAAATTAAATTAAAATATAAACAGGTGATTGCTTTGCTATTCAGATCTCGGATATTTACTGTAGGGTTGAATTAGCATAAAAATTGGAATTAATAATAAGAATAGACTAGATACTTCCAACGAATAATATATCAAGTCCTATTTCGTCCCTTTTCAGTATATGATGACAACGAAAGTTGAGCTGAAAACATGAAAATTGAAATCTCAGGCAAATCATTGCTTTTAATCCAAATATAAATTAGATTAGAATTTACTGATTACAGGCACTCTTTTCCCACATAAAACGATCCATAAAGTCATGAGAGGGCATCCAAATTATGATTTCTTCAAAATAAAGTCACATCATGATCAACAGATCTTGATGCTCGTCTCTCATCGATGCAAAGAGTAGGTGAGGCATCGACTTGAGAACAGCACATCACCTAATAGTTAGTTACTTTAGCTTAAAGATTCATGCTGTTCCAAGAAGCGGTGAGTCAAAAATACGAAAACACGACAAAATGAATCCCGATCTATTTTTGCCAAATCTGAATTGATTTAGTTTTTTATAAGAAATCTTAATTCATTGGGTTTTATATATTTAGCCTCCACATGAGGGCTCCCAGACCCCGTGGTCCAATTTAACCCATTAACGAATTCGTTACTTCTATTCCTTACTTTTGTTGAGAAAAGTCTCCACACAAAATTTCAGTCAAATTGGTTAAGAATTGCGTGAGTTATCGTTGACATAGACACAGAAACACGACAGACAATAGACAGACGACAACTGACAGACAATGACAGACATACATACACACCGACATTTTTTTGTTTTTTCACGTTATTTCAGATCATTTGGAGCAATTTTTCCCAAGGANGCGTGAGTTATCGTTGACATAGACACAGAAACACGACAGACAATAGACAGACGACAACTGACAGACAATGACAGACATACATACACACCGACATTTTTTTGTTTTTTCACGTTATTTCAGATCATTTGGAGCAATTTTTCCCAAGGAACCAGAAATATATTTTTACTGAATACATAAGCTTTTCTTAACTATAGATATGATGAAAGAAAAGTTAAAAGGATGTTGGTGTCGCGTTTTTGTCTCTATAGTACAAAGTACAGTACTTGATAAAAAATGGTGGATGCAGAGTGAAGTGTTTTCTGTTTTATCTTCTCCGAAAAATGCTGAATATAGAGCTCAGGAAGACTTACTTTACTTACTTAAGGCCTATAGCCC
>JXPH01011644.1:7055-21822 GCA_001014845.1 Mochlonyx cinctipes
GATCCTCTTCAAAATTTGCACATATCATCTTTGTCGAAGTCTGAATCCAGTTCCTGTCACAAAATGTACAATAAATATGATGAAAAGCTACATAATCCACTTTGTGGTTTCCTACGTTTTTTAATTAGTTTTGTTCTATATTTACGCTGGACTTAATAAATGATTGTTTTGTATACAATACTTAGTTATAAGTTGACAAATTTTTGCTTAAATGTCATTTTCTAGAGTATGGTTTAATCTAGAACAATGCTATAAGCAGATATTTGGAATTCAAGTTCAAAAGAGAACTGTTTCTACCTTTGGGCAGCCACAACTTTATAAATGGGCAGCAAAATTTAATAAACATTCGCTGTCCTGTTTAAGTTTTCGGCTGCCTATTTTTAATTTCATCCTATCGAACATCATTTTTCCATTTTTGAAAAGTTTATATCCTTTGATCATTTTCCACCTAAAGGCAACGGTTCGTGAATTATGAATTTTTCAATATGTAATAAATAAATAAAAAGAAAACTAAGAATACTTCATATGTAATTTGTTCCACATTCAAATTTATTGTGTTTTATGACTAAGTCTTGCGCATTTTGGAATGTCAGTTTATTTTCATTCATGTGCTTTGTATTGGAATTGAATAGAAAACTTTTACAATAACGGATAATAGAGTTATGTATAATGTATGAGATTACAGTCAGATTCCAATTATTGCAACATCCGATGATTGCATCCAATTAATAATAATATAATAATACCTAGTACAGAACCAGTTGCAATAAGTTTTATAACCAAGTCCCGGTCCAATTCTTACCGTAATATTTCAATAACTGCCCACAATTTATTCTTTTATTCAAGTCACGGGATGATTTGTGCATTTTACAATTATATATATAGAATTACATGTATACAATTATTTTATTTCGGCTTCACTCTCCAATTTTTATGCCACCACCTCGGTCACCACCATGTTATAGCAATTTGGCCTGATAATATCAGGACTATGTTGCACCAAATGTAGTTCGGGGAAAAGATATAAGTACTTGGATACTGAATACACTTGGTCGTCGAAGCACCTTGGCCGAAGACGCGATCACTCTAGGAAGTCATTTACAGAATTTAGGGTTGTTTCCACACCCATCCGCTAGGTGGCGGATAAATCCTTTCTTGGATACTGAATATAATTGGCCGTCTAAGCAACTTTGCTTAAGACGCGAACACTTTAGGAAGTCATTTACAGAATTTAGGTTTGTTTTCATACCCCCACTCTAGAAAGTCATTTACGGAATTTAGGGTTATTTCCAAACTAATCCGCTGGGTGGCGCAAATGCATATTTTATTGACTAAAACTAAATTGCCACCCAGAAATAAGTCGTCCTCAAAATTTCAGATCTCTAGGACATTGGGAAGGCCCAAAGATTTGAAACAGACAGAACGACAGGGAGATTGCTTGTTAATATAAAGATTTTTAAAATAAATGAATTTTCAAAAAAATTAAAAAAATCGCATCAACGCGATTTGAACTATAAAACTTTAACTGACGAGACTTAGACGTTACCACTACGCCACACTGGCTGTGCTGTATAACGTACGAAGATAGAATCAAATAGAACAAATTTTATTCTATAAATAGAACAAATTTACATACATGCATTTATACAGCTCGGTTATCTGATGTATAGTTTCTTTTTCTAAGGATAAATATAATCTTTGATTGTGTGCGAAGTAAAATATTAGAAATAACACCAATGACCGCACAACTGTATACATTTGTGTGTTACAGCGTAATATGCATTGTTAATATACATTGCTTCTTTGAATGTGTGCGTTATGTATTCGAAAATAATNCTGTATACATTTGTGTGTTACAGCGTAATATGCATTGTTAATATACATTGCTTCTTTGAATGTGTGCGTTATGTATTCAAAATTAATGTACAGATGTGTAGTTCTTTCTTTAAATAAGATAGAGATAAGGCCTATAGGTACCCTATTGGGACCAGGCGAGTCCTCAAATTTCAGAGAACTTTCTAGGTATTAGTGGACAGCTTATAGTGGATTCCGAACCACCACAACTTTAATGGTTATGCTAATGAGTTACCAGCTCATTGAGCCCATCAAGTCATGTTCAGTTTTTATTGCAAGGAAACTGAGTAACCTGACCTACACACATATACCACCACAATCATAGGTTATGTAATTGTAGATGGTAGTAGGTGTATGCATATTTCACAGACTGACTGTTCTGTGTTCTATTTATATAAATATCGATAATGCAGATTTATTACAAACTGAAAATCAATATTCTAATTCAATTGAACACAGAAGCAGGTACGGGAATCGAACCCGCAACCTAGTGGATGATAGGCTAGTGTGCTAACCACTTAACCACTTAACGCTAGCCACTTAACCACTCGGTCGATTGCATCCAATTATCGCAGTATATTTTGTGTGTGTTGTGTTTTATGGAATCTTACTGTATGCTGCATGCTAGGGTGGGCCGTACTCAAGAAAATTGAGACATTCCACTCTGAATACAGTAGAAAAAAATGTTGTAGCACTTAAGAAAAAGCTAACAATTATTATACATCAGTCCCCAAATTTATAACATATTGATTTATAATTCTCGAATATGGGGATTGATAAATATGGGAACCAAATATCGGGAAATTTTCAGATCCTGAATGCATATAAGGGTGCAAAATTGTATGTAAGGAAACTTAGTGTACGTTAGGTCTAGTGCTAGAATCAAAGTCTAGCACACCCTAGCGGTTCTAGGGGACATATTTTGGACAAAAATTGAAAATGGATCTCGATATCCGCGTGTACTCTAATGATGTTAAGTAAATCCAAAAAACATGTAAACCTTTTCGTGTCTATGCAATTTTTGGAGGATGATATTGATTTTTGATATTCCAATCTAGCTACGATTAGCGCACGTAAGATACGTAAGCATACGTAAGCATACGTAAGGGTACAGAAGAATACCAAAGGAACGCCGTAGTGTACTAAACCGACAGTATCAAGTGTCGTCAAAGTGTTTCCAAGTATTTTCAGTAGTTGACGAAGTGTAAACAAGTGGTAGAGTAGTGTTGTCAAATGAGCATTGCTTTGATAGTTGCCACTTTGGCACAACCAGAATGTTCTTTAATGTACAACCCTCCTAGGTCAAAAGCGATCCAACAACACGATGCACACAAAATTGTACAATAGATTTATAAAAATGTATATTAATAAGTTCCTCACGTACCCGTATTTCCCAGAGAAGCTTTCCTCTCTTCCACATATCTAGTGTAGTCAATTTTCAAATCCAATCACATAATTTTATACGCCGAAAAACCAACAATTTCTAGACAGAAAACATAACACGTATGCATGGAGTCGTGAAAAATTGATTTTAAATTCAGATTTGGAATAAAATAATAGGGGAAAAGTAATAATAAAAATAATAATTGTTATTATTTTCTGATTGTGATTGAATAATTTATTGAGTTTTTTTAGAAACAGAGAAGAAAAACATGTTCAAAAGAAAATTAATCATACCCAATTTTCCGCATCGTTCCAACATCAACATCATTTTCCAAGTCAAACACACGTACCCACACATATATTTTCATATTCATATGCTTCATGTTCATGATTTTCATGTTCATGTAGAGACGATTATGTTGTATGTTGTATGTTATGTTATGTTGTGTAATGTAATGTTACGTGTCAGAAAAAGAGTGAAGTTAAAAATTACACCATCCGATCCGAACCGAACCCCAACAAGCCAGCGGAAAAAATCACTGCCTTACATAATAACGTGATGTTCTATATTGAGGTGGCATTGAAGATGGGAGGGGGTGGGGTAGTGGGAGTTGGTGTGCACATTGTAAACAAAAAAGGCATTATTGGAAAAACGTCAGAGTGATTGTCATGTTCGGGAAAAGGTGATGAAAAATTACTACAAACTCGATTTTCCACGCATCAAAGCATTTTGCAAACAAAAATGTGGAAACGTTTTTAGTTTTTGATTTAAAATTAGTTACAATGTTAAGCACTTTTTACGGGACAGTAAATTCGTGTAGCAGGGGTAGAATAATCTCAATTTAAACTGTCATCCTCGAAGAAAATAAATTTTGTTTAATCTTCAGATAGAAGAAATTTATTTTCTTTGTTTGAAATTTGACCAACGCATGGTGGATAAACAAAAATTAAGAATTAGCAATCAAACAACCTTTTTTATATACTCGACGGGTTGGGCTCGATGGATGGTGGTTGAAAAAGGCAAAACAAAGTTTTTTAATCAGATCAACGACCAAATTTATGCCCTTTACCTTTTTATCCTTTTTCTTTTAGACAAAAATAAGTCAAAATGTCCATAAATTACATTTCGATTTTGCTCTTCAATTAATTCAAATTACACATCCCAATATGCACAACAACGTGATGTGCCATTTCCCAGATATGTAAAACATAAATTTCGGTATATCTTACAAAGTTCAGAGGCACTTGTCTGACAAAGACAAGTATGTATGGGTGGACTATTAAAACCTCAGCTCATTCCAATCTAGTGTTGGGTCGATGGAATTCAAGAGGGCTTGGAATTTTCATCTTTAAACGTTTATCCGTTATGACACGTACACCAACAGCTTTCGCCCAATAAGTCTGACATATTTTTTGTTGAAGACTATGGAGACAATTCTGGATTACTATAACCGAAATGATTATGTTACCTTTGGCTAAATGCCATAAGGCCGAACGCCATATGACCGAAACCCATTTACCGAATGAATGGCCGAATCATTAAAACAATATTTGGGACATTTGGCCGAAATAGAAAAAAATATTTGTATCACTAAAAAATTCTTTAAAAAAATGTGGGATTTTTCAATTATCGGTACTCAAAATAAGTTTTTTTAAATGAAGCTTAATATTAAATTTAAGAAAAAGGCTGCACTGTGTGCAATAATATTAATTTTACTGTATCCCCATCATAAACAAATCTTTGAAAAAAGGTGCATTTGTTTGTTTTTTTAAATTATTGGCGAAAATGCCTTTCTTTAATTTCAGTTATAATCAATTTATGAAAAAAGTATTCGATATGTGCAATAACATTAATTTTACAATATCGCAATCACTAAAAAAATTCTTTGAAAAATGGGTGCATTATCTGGGGTTTTCTAAGCAAAAATAAGTTTCTTTAACTAAAATTCATAATCAATTTAAGAAACCACGGTGCATTGTGTGCAATAATATTAATTTTACTGTACTGCAATCACTTTAAGAAATTCTTTAAAAATGGGTGCATGTAGAGTTTTTTAATTAAAATGCTCCAAATACTCCAATTGGCCTTAAGGATTTGGAACGTTTTCGTTCGGTTAAACGGTCTTCAGCCATATTGTCATATGGGCTTTGGCCATATGGTCTTTGGCCATATGGTCTTTGGCCATACGGTCTTCGGCCATATGTCTCAACACCAACAGAAATGTATGTTTAGTCCAATACCCCAATATTTTTTAAATGTTAACTGGCATGCTTGGGCTTACTTAAAGGGTTTACATACGATCTCAGCCATTCACTATTCGACTTCTTTTGTTGGAAAGTCACTTAATTCGGGGGAGTTTATTCGTGTTTTGTTTGGATAGGGGGCTTTTGATAATAGGCTATTTCATCAACTGCTGCCACACATACTCGTAGCTTTTTATTATTCAAAAAACGTGTTTTATTCCCTGAACTCAGAGGAGATAAAACTTTTATGTCACCTATAAGAGGATATATTCTAACCATATTTAGGGATTAAGATGTGGAGAATAATTAATGTCAGTTTCCACAGAAGATCGTCCCCATCTTGGATTGATGGATTCGGGGGGTGGGGTATGGTGCAGTAGAAATCTCGTACTGGGGGTTCCATTATGCTCAACAGACTTCCTGACAGACAGGAATTTCTGTGTGTTGTTTTCTAAACATGGAGAATGAGCTAATAATACCATTATTTTCCAACACAAATGAGATTTCAATAATTTTTACTGGTGGTTCATTACGCGAAACTAATGTGGATGCTGGGGTATTTTACTTTACTTCAGAAATGCTCAGAGGTGGGAATATGTAATTACAGAATAGATTTTTGTTCTGATAGCCAGGCAGTGCTTCAAGTTTTGCTGTTGTTATAACAGCAATGCAGGGATTCCTTAAAGAAGCTTTTTGCTGGTGCCCTAATTACATAAACTTAGTAATGAGAAAGCCAATGAATTGGCTTGTGTTGGTTCATATTTCAGACATAGATTTCTGTGGACCTGCCCCCGCTATACCAAATTCTGAAACTTGGTTGAAACCCTAATCTGAGAAATTATTTTGGAATATGTACTTTGAATAGTTGCATAACATCTAAATTCTATTTGCAGGAGCTCTCTGTAACTCAATTTTATACTAAATCTGGATTAATACAAAATTTGCGTACTGGACATTGTTGCCTAAATTATCACAAGCATTGTGTGGGACTCGCGTCATCAAATGTGGGTTTATGTGGAGTTTACGTGATTATTACACGAGTGATCATATTCTCGGTTTATGTTCACAGTTCTCCCTTTTACGACACAGGGATTCCGGTGACTTCTACGACTGTGTCACTGAGTTAAGTTGTCTGGAAGTAAGATAAATCATGGATTTTGTCTTAAAAATTTGTAGTATTGTTGTTCAGCCGTGTTCAGCCATACATTTTTTAAATATTTTTATATATTGGTATCGAGGTTTAAAGGCACAATAATGACCTCAATGTTTGTGCTACATTATTTTTGTCGGGCCATCTCAATTTAAAATTCAACCAATCAATGTTATTGTCTGCAAAATATCACATTGTTTTGCACACTGGGATCATTTGAATAAATTTTTTCGCTTTGGCTGGAGCAGAGTATGTAATAAAAAACAATGTACCATTAAATTAAAAACTTTTTTTCTCTCTAGGATGATTTTTCACATAAAAAATGCAATTTAAATGGCGGAGAAAGCCCCTCGCCTTTTTTATTTATTTTTTTATTTTTTTAGCTGCAAACTTTTTTGCTTCCTTTCTATTTTGTCGAGGAAACATTGTTATGAACATGAGGGTATAGTAAAAGATTAATTTCATGGATCAATTAATACACTTTTTTGGAAAATTTGGAATGGTTCGTGGTGCTAGATTACAATTTTCTAAGCTATACGTATACGAGTATCATGGCACTCGAGAAGGAGTGATTTTGGCTGACCGTTTTAAAATTGTTTTAAATTAGCTTTCAAAACATGTGGGAGGTAGAGGGGGTTGATTTTTAATGTCTGGACACTAGATCACCTCTTATTATGTCACTGCCACTACACCCTATGGTGAAATTTGTTCTGTTTCACGTTGGACGCAGATATGGCATATCATACATGCCATTTCTTAGTAATCGCTCTAGAAAGAAAACTACGTTTCAAATTAATGGTAACAGTTTCCATATAGGTAGTAAGAAGATGGAATTTGGTGAAACTCATCGACAGTTTTTCATTTTGAAAAGTCAGATTTTTCTTAGAAATTAAATAAAATCGTAACAAGTCCTAGTTTGTGGCTTTCTGCTTTATTTTTTTATCATGGGAACTCAATTTAAAATTGGAAAATTTTGAAGAAGCTCTGATGAGTATTTTCTGAATTATTCAAGAATGCCAACCACAAATTGATGCTATTAGCTACACTTTAGGATATGAACTGTTTTTGGGTATGTACCATAAGCTAAAATTTCAAATTTAAGCTAATTCCCATTATGAGAACCCAACTTTCCTGAAAATCCCAAGGTGCTAGGATCGAATTCTGTTACTAATTATTTTACTGGAATAAGAGTTTTTTAAAAGAACCAGGCCAATACGGCTTCATGACTTTAAGTTCTATTGGTTTTTTTGTAGACTGAAAATCTGGCAAACACTAAAAAAGAGTTCGTTGAACCCTAAAAAAGAGTTCAGCGATGGAGCCCCCGATTTGAGTTCGTTGAACATTAATTTAGAGTTCAAATTAGCCAAAAAGTGTTCATTTGATCTTTGTTTAGAAATCAACGAAACCAAAAAAGGTGTTCAACTGAACTCTAAGGAGGTAGACTTTACAAATTTTAGCTACTTTGAACCCAAAAAGGGTTCATCGGATTTTGAGTGTATGCCTCCGCACCTAACGTCGCTCCAGCTAATGAGGGGTGCTATTAAGGGGACGTACTGATTAGATTATTGATGACCTCACTCCGTTTTATTATAAAAATTCACCATTTCTGGTATACATATGTCAACTTTGTATGGGAGCCCATAGAAGCCTTTGAGTGGGCTAAAAATTGGTAGGCATAAAACGGGTACCATGTAATAATGTTGGCCAAAGTTTCATTAATAAATGTGTTATTAATGTCGTTTTTATCAATAACATGAAAAACTTTTTTATGGGAGCCAACAGAAGCCTTTGTCCGATTGGGCTAAAAAGTAGTAGCCATAAAATGGGTACCAATCAATAATCTTGTCAAAAGATTTTATTCATAAATGTCTGATTTAGAGTGATTTTCTCAATAAAATGACGAACTTTTGCATGGGAGCCCACAGAAGCCTTTGTCCAATTAGGGTAAAAATTAATAGGGCATAAAGTGGGTACCGATTAATAATTTTGGTCATGTGTGATTTATATCGGTTTTATCGATATAATGACGAACTTTTGTATGGGAGCCCACAGAAGCCTTTGTCGGATAGGGCTTTCATATGAATGGATCACGTGTCCTTATCAAACGAATACTTTCAACGAAATTTCAGCTCGATCGGACTAACCATCTAGGAGTTTTCTTGAGACAAAAAAACTGTCTACGGATCGTGGGATCGCCCAACCGAACCGACTAACAGACGTCTAACCAATTTTGTTCCGAAATGATTCCTAGAGGTCCAAAACGTAGTTTAAAATTTATTTGGCTGATTTTCATTTTTGGACCAAATGCATGACTTTCACATCTAGAAGTTAAAGTAATAAAAATAAAATCTCAGAGTCATTATTAGAACCAAATATTCCAGAAAACCCCCGTTACATAAGAGTGACTAGATTCTGAGGCGCGATAAAATTTGGTTAGGAACTACAGTTTATATTGGAAATTCGGACCAAATCTCATGGTCGTAGGATCAAATTTTGGAAGAAATTGTTGTTGAGAACTTTTCAGAAGCTTACATTTTAAATTATAAAAGATTTGTTTTTGAATTTTTATCAAAATTGATCCCTATGCGTCGCTATCATTTACAGCCATCGACAGTTTTTGGACACTTAGTCGGTAATTTTTTATTTGTGCTGGTGTCTGCTAATAACCCAAATTTTATATTTTCAGGATGCAAAATACCACTAAACAGGCCCTTTAGTTTGTATAGGAGTCTCCAGACTCCGTTGACCGATTATCCAAACGGGAGTTCTTAAAAATTCAATATCGAGACTGGAATGTATTCAATGTAAAAAATTAATAAATTCAGATTAAATTAAAGAGAAATACCAAATCAGGGTCCAAAATGATGAATTAACAGAGTGTTGAATTAATTTGTTTAGTAAAAATGCAGCAACAAAACAGAACCCATTAAGTTATTAGCTTCTTCAATTTGGGAAATAATGTTGAATATTTATGTTTATGATGAGTTTTTATACTAAAAAAAATGTTTTTAAAAGTGTTGGAAGATTAGATGAATAATATTTTACAAAAATAAATGGAATTCGAGTTTGGTAGCGTGTTTTGATGATTAATGGACTATAGGTTTAGGGATTGAATAATTAAATTTCTAATCCAATGTTTTGAATTGAGAAAACATGTTAAAATCAATCAATTTGAAGCTATGGATTATGATAATACCCAATAAGCAAAACTTGGTGGAAACTGGAGTAAACATTATGTTCTTGTAGTAAAACTTGGCTTTTTAACAAAGCGGAAACTTGAGTTAACATTATGTTTTTTAGAACAAATTTGGCACAAGTTACGACAAGTTTTTTAAAAAGTTTGCAGAATAAGCAGATTTGAGAGGTTTTTTTATTGGAAATGATTTTGTTTTATTGTTTTAATGAAATTTAAATTGAAAAATATAAGTTTGCTTACTCTTTTGACAAAATATTTTTTCCATTATATTACAACTTGTCGTAACATGTCGCAACATCTAGTATTAGCCCAACGTGCTTAGTGGGTAGCCAAGTTATGGGACTCTCAAATGACCAGGTAGCAAAGGCGTAACTTTCAATAATTTTCTATAAAGATTATGTTGGGTAAGCCGAATTGTCGTAGGTACGTAGTTTTGTTCCTTGAACCAAAATAATGTATCCAAAAATATAACAAAAAACGTTGCAAGTCACAAAGTGGATTATTGCTTTCCTTTTTTATTCAACAAAATATTTGGATGCACCAAGAATGGAGTATATTAGCTGCAATTTAGGATAAAACTTGTTCTTGAGCACTCACCAGAAGTTAACATTAGAACTCACGATATCCGAAAAGAGCTGATCAGTTTGTGTGGGTGTCCCCAGATCCGTTGACCGATTTAACCCATAAACGAGCTTTACTGGCCAAATCATACAGATACAGATTTTTTCAGTGATTCGGATTTTCTCATTAAAAAAATCCATAAACTTTTATCCAGTTGAGAGAGATTTTCTTGTTTTAAAGCTCAAAATAATCCTTGAGAAACGATTCAAAATATGATTGATCAAATTGGAATCCTCTTACCCTTAATCATTGGTTTGAAAAGTACCACTGTCATTCGATAACAATTCTCCCCAGATACTGGATTTGTGTTACTTGCTTCATGAGGTTGTTAGCGAGCTTTAGAGGAAGATTGGAGTTTATATTTATGCGCATTTCTTTCGTCTCGCTAACGTTGATTTTAAGACCAACTTTAACAGACTCTCAAAAGATTTTTCTGCGTGTATTTTTGCGTCATCATGCGTACTGTCTGTACTGATATATGGTTGTGAGACCTGGCTCGTTACAGAGGAAATAAAACGAAAAATACAAGTCTTCGTCAACCGTTGTCTTCGCAAAATCCTACGTATCTTTTGGCCACGCCGCATTACTAATGAAGAATTGTGGCAAAGAACAGAACAGAAGGATATCAATCTTGAAATACGTAGGAGAAAATTTGGTTGGATTGGGCACACTCTCAGAAAAAGTCCCGAAGAAGTTTGTCACCAAGCACTTGTGTACAACCCACAAGGTAGCAGAAGAAGAGGACGACCGAAAAACACCTGGCGTCGCTCAACTTTGGCGGAAGCTAATGCTTGGGCAGTTCAAAGTGGCAGCTCTTCGTTTAACAATATATGGGACTTGAAGCAAATTGCACTCCGACGTACGAGATGGCGACTTTTTATTGATGGCCTATGCTCTTAGAGGCAGTTCAGCATCACCGTTGGATAAGGCGAAAAGTAAAGTAAAGAAGTATTTTTGGGTCGAGGGAAATTTGGTGGAATGCCAAACGGCTTTTTGTCAAATGAGACTCATCTTTGTGCTTCCATTCTGTAATTTGGCGTTTGGTTTCTGGACCGTATTGTAAACACCACATTCACCACAAGTCACAATGTTGTACAAGAAGTTTCAGTTCTTTTTCGACTTCTTGATGATGCCCTTCGAATGTTCAATTCTGAACAATTTTTAGTCATCAGTCAATTTGTGCGAAAAAACCGTAAACAGACCTTAGAGGCCCAAACGTTTAGTCAACATGTGATAAATTGATGTTTTGTTTCCATTTCCGTTAATTTCAGTGGAGGTTTTGCTGTATCTTTGGTGAATTCCGCACAATTTTGATTGCATTTTCGGTTATCACAAGATTTTGACTTGCTAACATGTTGGTCATCATTTACGTCTTCACGATCGTTCTTAAAGCAAATAACTACTCTTGGACTCTGCTGCGGGATAAAAACTCGTCACCATAAACTTGTTTCATTAATTTAAATGTTTTGGTGAAAGTTTACCAAGTTTAAAACAGAACCTAATGCTGGCTCTTTGCCCGATATTCATTTTTGAACTTATGCAACAAGCATACTGTCACTTAACGTTTAAATGCACTATTATTGCACACAATACACCCTTTTTCAAAAAAATGGTGCATTTTGTTCATTACTATTTCAAACAAACGTCTCATATTTTTTTATGATTCGGCCATTTATCTTGATAAGTTTTTTTCTATTCGGCCAATTGGGATTGGGACCATTTTATTCTACCAAACAGTCTTCCGCCATATGCTACAAATAGTATTTTTCTATCAGGAAAATCAATAATTCGATATATCTATCGAGGTCTGCAAAAGACTTCAGTAAAAATAAACAAATTTATATCAAGACTGATTCGGTCATCGACCCATGAAAAGAAAGATAAAATACTGGAAAAAAATAAATTCTTTCAAACCATAAACTCTTTTAAAAGAAAATAAAAAAACTAATACCTAAATAATATTTTGATTAATTATGCATGCAAATGAGTCAAAACATTATAATATTAATATTTTCAAATCCGAAATAATAAAGTGACGTGATTTATCTTGTGGCTGGAAGTTATGAAATCATTTCTTTTCTACATGGAAAACACAGTTTTAATGAATTCATAATAATAAATATCGAATATCATAAATAGATAAATAAAAATATGATACGATTAGAATCTTGAAGAGTTAATAAAACTTAATGAGGCAGATAAATTATACGGTTTGCTTTTTTATTTTTCCACCAAATCAACGGGATATTATGTTAAATTTTATGTAGTGATGAGTGGAGAAAAGAGGGGCTTATTTTAGGAATAACAAAATTTAGTTGATTGTTTGCCAATTGTTTTGAATAAATAACTTTCTAAAATTGCTGAAATGCTGAAGCTGCCAGCCTTTATAAAATTTTGATTCTCTTCCATAATCCTACACACATATAAAAAGCTTGTCCGGCTTTTGGTCAATTTCAACATGTCATTGGACGTACCTGTGGTTTTAAACCCAAGACTTTATGCAATGATAAGACCAATTTGTACACATGGGACGACTTGACATGACTTCAGAATTATGAAGCATGGCAAACTAAAGAAAATTTTCAATTTATTTTACTCCCTTTCATATAACCCATTTTAGTATCTGGATGAGTATTTACGTCAGCCATCAGCCCTAATTGAAATTCTGTTACAATGTTTGGCTTTGGCTGTCGTATGATCAAAGTTCCAGCCCTTCCAACTTACGGCTTCAAGCCGTTCAGATTCTTCCGTTTTTCATTCACTTAACATATGCAGCATCACTGTTTATTTTTCAGAAATTCAGTATAGGAAATTCCCCAAAACTAACCAAGAATCAATGATCATCAAAATCATGCATTCGATTTGGAGAAATCAAAAGCTATTTAAGAGTCACCCTAACACTGGCAAGTTAAGGCCTAAGAAGGAAGAGAAATGTGTTTGGTTAAGATTTGATATTCTAAATAATGCACCCCAAAAAATTCGAAATCGCCTAATTCCACTTTAAAATATGTTTTGGACCTACAGATGTCAAAATTGGGAAGATGGCTGCATATCGGATTGATGATTGTTTCATTGTTGTAAATTTTTGACGCACGATAACTAAAAAATGTGAACTCCGATTTGGCAACAAGACTTATTGGTTTTGAGTCTGGATGCATGGATTCTGGAGGAAGGGCGTGCAGTTCAAATTTGCACTGCCTCTCGCACGAAGGCCTCAAGGCCGGCCCATTGTGTTCAACCCCAGTGAAAAACCTAAAACTAAATTTTTGAGTCTAATTGGACAAAAACTTCTGTGAGCTCCCATCTTTATGGTAGAATGAGATGTGACGTGACGTGGATTATGTAGCTTTTCATTCATATTTGTTGTATATTTTGTGATAGCAACTGGATTTAGAATTCACCAAAGATGATGTGCGCAAATTTTGAAGAGGATCGGAAATGTATTTTCAGAATCATCCAAGAATGTCTGGTAGCTTATATTCAAGTTTGAGCTCATTCTGAACCCTAAAGATCAAGCATAATGGAAGTTTTTGGTACTCAGGAGCCCCTAGATCCCGATGTCTCAGAGTCAAACTTTTTTAGGAACTGTTCTTGGATACTTTCCACAAGATTATATTCCAAAACTGAGTTCAGTCCGGTCATTAGAACTCAACATTTCTGGAAAATTCTGGTAATTTTGTATGGGAACCCTCAATCCGGTTTCTCCGATTTGGTCCTTTTACGAAAATTACCTTACTTTTGACGAAAAAACCACTCATACCAAATTTCATCAAAATCGGTAGAGATTTACGTGAGTTATTGACCATATATATCCCACATTTATAAATAAAATCTTTTGAAATTTTGGTCTAAATTATTATTTGGGACCCATTTCATGCGTATCAATTTTTAACCTTAACGGGCAAAGGCTTATGTGGCTCCCATACAAATATGACATTGTTATACGAAAAACTACCTATTAATTTTCATACTAAAACGGAGTGATGTCATGAATACGATAAAATGAAGACATTTTTTATGGGAACCCACATCATAAGCCTTTTTCCCATTGGGGTAAAAATTGACAGACGTAAAACGAGTACCTATTAACATTTTTGGCCAAAATTTCAAAAGATTTTATTCATAAATGTCGGATTTAGAGTGATTTTCTCGATAAAATGACGAACTTTTGCATGGGAGCCCACAGAAGCCTTTGTCCAATTAGGGAAAAAATTAAGTACCAATATTAATAATTTTGGTCAAAATTTCAAAAGATTTTATTTATAAATGTGTGATTTATATCGGTTTAATCGATATAATGACGAACTTTTGTATGGGAG
>JXPH01011651.1:0-11094 GCA_001014845.1 Mochlonyx cinctipes
AAATATCCTTAATAAGGACTAGCCTTAAAATTAAGCTCCAACTTTTTTGAAAAAAGGTTCATAATAGTTGTCCTTTAATGAGGACTATGCCTAAAATAAGGCTGTTTTTTTAAATGGTTGCATACTACCCTTAAAATTTTTAATTGATCCTTCACTAACCCTTTACCGTTTAAAATTAGATTTCAATTGTTTAAGGGTTTGGGTCACATGTCCATTGCCCATAGATTTCATACGGGCAAATGGGACTTGGCCCTTTTCGTTCTTCCAAACGGCTTTTGACCATATGTCCGAAGACTATTTTATTATTGGTGCAACTAACCCAAAACTGGGTTCACTTGCCTCAAAAAATCAGTTCAATTTTGACAAAAAAAATTGACATTTCTCAACCCAAAAATAAGTTTGTTTGAGCAAAGAAAAAACAAATAATTTTTCAGCCAACCCAAAAAGGGGTTCATCAAACCCCAAAATTTGTCTTTTGAGCCAAAAATAAGTCATTTTTTAGCCAGAAATTTGTACATTTTTCAGTTTTCATAGAAAAAGATTTTGGTCAATCCGATTTTGGTTTAAAACAACCCAATTATAGCTCAAACAAACCCAAACGATAGGTTCGGTTGCAACAATTTAAAGTAAAATTTCATATCAGTGTTATCATCATTATGTATAATATATGTCACCGACTAAATAAGAATCGACTATTTTCTAAAGTCCATTCTGGTTTCTTGTCTTATGAAAATGTTTCGTTTGTGAGGTTTAAAATAAAATTGTAGGGAACGAACATGCTGGGTCATACAGCTTTTTTTTTAGCTATTGCATATTTTATGATAGGAACTTGAGTCGGACTTCAAAAAGATCATATGTGCAAAACTTGAAGAGGATATGAAAATTATTTACAGAGTTATCCAAGTAAGTCTGGCAATTGGAAGCACCAGGAATGGATGATAGTATCCCAAATTTGGGCATTTTTAAAAAACTTCTCCAAATTTGAGCCAATTTCGATCACTAGAATTCAGGATTTCTGGAAAATCCTTGTACAAAAGAGCCCTCAGATCCCGATTTCGGACCTGTTCCTGGCTACTTACCACAAGGTTGTGTTTTAAATTTGAGCTCATTTCGATCGTTAGAGCTCAAGATTTCCGAAAAATTCTGAAGAGTTTGTATGGAGGCCCCAGACCCCGTGGTCTGATTTGGCACATTAATGAACTCGTCCTTACTTTTGTTGAGAAATGTGCAGCATAGAGACACACAGACACACACAGACCGATTTTTTTCAAGTTTACACGTTTTATAGCATTTAGAGCAATTTTTCCCGAGGAAATAATTTTATGGTAGACACTTAAGTATACCCACGAAATTACACCCAAAAGAGTGAAAAGCTATGTTTTACTCTTTTTATTACTATTTTCATCAAATTCTTTAAAAATATAATAAATTTATTCAAAATCGAAATCCTGCTAAAATTAGAAGGATTTCTCAATGTTTTCCTTCCAAATCTAGCAGGAAAACTGCCCGTATCATATTTTAGGCCTACATTTTGTACATCTAATAAGTATACACAAAATTCACATTCACACAGGATTCAATATCTTTGATGCATTTGTCGATAGCCTGTTAAGGGTGCAGCTAATAATCGGTAATACTCAGATATCAATATTGCGTATCTTGGGCGTCTTTTGCGATAATCCTTCAAAATTTATACTAGGGATTCATATTCTTGATCTAAATGTCCAGTATAAGTTCCGAAGAATTGTCTCAAGATACCAGCTACCTATATACCAGATTGAATGGAATTTTTAAGGGGTTTCAAATGCTACCAGCCTTGTGTCTGCAAAATAATTTTTATAAAATGTATAGCTTTTCTCACCGAATTTTTTATAAAAATCACCTCAAAAGTCCCAAAAATTAGGTGATATTTTTAAATTCAGGGGGCCTTATAATGTGATAAAGATTTTAAATGAGGCGAAGAATCAGTTTTGTAGTGTATGGAGCATATTTTAAGCTCGTATATATAGGCATAGATATTTTGAATCAATCAGGATTTTTTTAAATCCGTAAAAAATCGATCCTTAGAATCTTAGCATCAAATCTTCCCCGATCTCGCTCAAAATTTTTGATTTGTTTTCATGCAAATGAAACTATTTAAGGGAAGCCGACCTTCAAAAACATTCTTGTGTATACCGCCGGGTGGATATTTGGGGTTAAATTTGGATGCAATCTACAAAATAAAAAAATTATCAAACAATATTTCAAAAAACTCACAAAAAACAACAAAGTTAGTATGTAAAAACTTTCTACTAAATGCAATTCAAAATTCAATAATAAAACAAATCTATCTTCGAGATGGGCTTGTCTCGTGTTTTTAGAGGTAATTTATTGAGTTGTCTGTTTCGACATAAAAATCTTCTTCATTTAAAATTAATCATATAAAAATTATACACGCATGTTTTCATGTTAGGAAGATATTGTGCTAATTGGACGAGCCTAGATTTCGAAGGGGAAAGAAATTGAAATCGGTCCAATAGCCAGAGTAACCCATGTGCTGTGAATTGTAGCTTCCCTTCTTAGAGGAACTCTATTCTATAAGTATATGATAATTATAAAGAAGACCTGAATTGAGAGATCAGTGTCAGGGTATTTATTCTGCCCTAATCACTGAAAATATTGATTTTTAAAAGTAAAGCATTTTATAAAAGCGTAATTCACTAGATTAAGAAATTAGTTTCAGCTTCTTAATTTATAGAAAAATGAATAAGTATCTACAGAATTATCTAAAAAAGTTTGCTTATAGTTTGGAGTGCCATTGGAATAAATAGTATCTATTTCAATTTTGTAACTGACCATAAGAATTCCCGATAGGACTTCATTCAAAATCTCACCCCATTATGAAAACATTGATATGGGAATTCAAACAAATCACTATTTTGAGAACAAATTAGCCAAAAACTTATCTTCAAAATTTTAGCTCATTCTGATTATTGGAAATTGAGATTTTCAAAAAACTATAGTTCATGAGAGGCCCCAGATTTCAAGAACGTAAGGATCAAATGCTTGGGTACTTATACTTAATTACCCAAAAGCCTATATTTAAAGCTTGCGCTCACTTCAGAATATAGTTATAGAATATAGTACTCGAGATATCTGAAAAATCTCTGAGTTTGTAAATTGTAGCACCCCGTCTCCATGTTCATATTTAGCCGATAAACAAACTAGTCCTTAATTTTGATGAACAATACTCAATATCAACTTTTTACATCATTGCAATATCATTACGATTGAAATATCTTAATCATGATTTGCCAGAA
This sequence comes from Mochlonyx cinctipes, assembly GCA_001014845.1. NCBI lineage: Eukaryota > Metazoa > Arthropoda > Insecta > Diptera > Chaoboridae > Mochlonyx > Mochlonyx cinctipes. Next base: position 3,300 of record JXPH01011651.1, read on the forward strand.
CGCTTAAACAGCATCATACACGTACTACATATTATACCAAACAGAAGCTTCCAAAAGCTCACGTATACGTGGATTAGGCAAACTACGTTTAAGAATTTAAGGATAACTTCAAGCGCAATTTAATAAAATACATCACACAACGAAAAAAATCACTGGAAATCCCATTAAATCTATTGGACCAGCAATTAAATTTATTAATTCACTAGAAATTCCTTTGAAATTAAATAAAATTTTATATGATCGTGATTATAAGTAATTCCAATGATTATCCTCCAGTATTTTGTCAAATAATGTTCTCTATTAACTCCTGATGTCACATGACCAAAGACATGCCTTAATTGATGCTCACTGATAGGGATCATCATAAGTTCCCGTTTGTGGTTAGTCAAATTAAGTACATTTTCGACTCTTGATATCTAGTAATGCCCTGATGGAAAATGGAGCAGATACTATAAATTTTGAAGTTTAATTTCTCAACCATTTTTAAGGATAGTTCCTCAAACTTTACTTAAAGGGGTCAAGGTGGCAGCTAGAGCCCTATATATAAATTTGAAAAATAAATCTCCGAAGATAACTGAGTAAGTCAATTTCAAAATTTGGGCCATTTTCTATCTCTGCCTGACCCTATCACAGATATTTCCTAATTCATCATCCCCGATAGCGATCTTAGAAAACCAAATTTTTAACCCTTCGGATCCATTATAGGTTCCCGTCTGTGGTTGATCAAATTATGTCTGGAGAAAAAATGGAAAAAACTGAAAAGTGAAATTTTAGATAAAAAGAAATACTAATATAAATACTAAATACTAGCTGATCACTTCATTCTAGGACATCATCGAAGGAAAAGGATGAAAAAAGAACATGGAGCTAACCACTTCATTTCTATCGTACCATCCAGGGAAAACGGGTTATGAAACAATATGGAAAACTAGGAAAATTTTGCATATTTTGCCGGTGAGGGACAATAATTTTGTATAAAGAATTTGCTACGGACCCCCGGTTTCTATCACAGATAATTCTGGAAACTAAAATTTTAGTACTTTACACTAAAATCCAGATAAAACAATTATTTTCAGTTTAATTTCTAATTTTTACCAGAAGGGTCAAAACACGGAGTCGACCACTTTCTCAAAAACTATTTATTTTAGTTCACATAGCCAAACTATTTTTTTTAGTTCTTTTCCCTTAAAAACTTCAAGAGCTATTCTATAGTTTAACGAACTAAAAGATATCGTATCTGAAATTATCTGTGTTCGGTGAAATGCCCAATTATTGTATCATTCCCCTTGTTCCACCTAGACGCCAATTATAAAGATAATGAATCAATTGATGTACGCGGATACCCAAAAATAATAATTAGAACCTGTGATACCCGGTATTGCAGATTTTGGGGGTTCTTAGTACTTCCCAGGGAAAACTCTGACTAGTCTCATGCAAATTACGGGCCATCGTAGCATAACTATAATACTACTTTAAGGGGATTACCTCGAAATTTTGGAAAAAATAATTACAACCTTGGTCCCGTATAAATCTCGAAACTTTAAACTTCTTTTTTATTTTTAGAAATAAATTTAAAGCATGCTTGTTAGAGTGGATCGATTTGACGAAAATGCAACTCACCAAAAAGTTGTGTTTTGGTTCCAATACCCCTGATTTTTTTTTGAGTTCCTAAAATGACATTTCTACAGGCTCAAAGTTTACCGGTCGTAGTACAAAATCAAATTTTCGGTTTTTTATTGTACCTATTTTCTAAATTTTTCTAGACCCCCATAATACACAAACGTTTTCAAAAAAAAGTTGGTCTCTTCTAAGTTTTTCTAAGAATTTTCAGATTTTCCAAATTTCTCGAAAATTGGCAGTTTTTAAGCTGTAGAAGACCTTTTTTTTTAACTTTTGATTCCACATATTTTTATATTATGCAAGTCTAGCAAAATTGAGAAAATAAAATTAAAAACTTGACATTGGACCGACATCTGTAAACTTTGAACCACCATTGGTTACGTCATTTTAAAAAGCCAATAAAAAATCAGGCTTGCTATTGGGACCCAATTAAAACTTTTGGATAGGAGCTAGCTTTGCCATTCACCGTTTGAGATTTCACCATATACAAAATTGATATATTGATTTGGGAAAACTCTGGAAATAAATTTAAATGTTTTGGGAACTGTACACATCCAGGGTTTGGATCTATTATCTGGAAACTGGTCTATTTATGTAGGTGTATTCCTAAACTTAACTTGTATGTGCAAAAGTGAATTATTTGTGGATAATTTTAATAGATTTTAATGGCTGCCACATAAACTGAATGTATTCTCTAGTACACTGAAAACCTCGTGAAGCCGCCGATTTGAGCTATATATGATATTTTTTTTGCCTTCGGCGAGATTCAAACGTAAGATCTCCCGCACACAAAGAAAATGCTCTACCAATGTGCTATAGATGCTTATGACTCTCGCAAACGGGAGTAATACGTTTACCCGAAGCTTGGTTACCCGAATCTCGTTTCCTCGAACACGTTTCCCTAAACGCGTTTGCCTGAAGCTCGTTTCCCCGAATGGTAGTTTTCCCGAATGGTACATTTGCTCGAAGCTCGTTTCCACGAATGGTATATTTTTAGTACGTAGTCCTATTAAAAGCCCATTTGAAGGATCACTCTTCGTTGAAAAGAAGTTTTGCCATAGTGAAAAAATATTGCATGCATTTTAAGATTTGAATAATTTTTTTAAATTTTTCCTAACGAAAGGAAAATTCTAGGAAAACTATTCGGGAAAAGAAATTACGGCAAACGTACCATTTGGGGATATAAGCTTCGGGTAAATATACCGTTCGGGGAAAGGGTCTTCGGGTAAATGTACCATTCGAGGAAACGAACTATTCGTAGAAAGGAGCTTCGGGCAAACGTCAATCGGGAAACAAGCTTCGGACAAACGGGGGAGTACATGTACTATGTTTACATGTACATGTACTCCCCCGTTTGCCCGAAGCTTGTTCTAATTTGTCTGTATTCGAACATTTTTGTTNAATTACGGCAAACGTACCATTTGGGGATATAAGCTTCGGGTAAATATACCGTTCGGGGAAAGGGTCTTCGGGTAAATGTACCATTCGAGGAAACGAACTATTCGTAGAAAGGAGCTTCGGGCAAACGTCAATCGGGAAACAAGCTTCGGACAAACGGGGGAGTACATGTACTATGTTTACATGTACATGTACTCCCCCGTTTGCCCGAAGCTTGTTCTAATTTGTCTGTATTCGAACATTTTTGTTTCAAGTGGATTTTTTCCAGGCTAATTCAAATGAGTTTTCCGGACACGATTATACAAACATGGGATATTGCAAAAAGAATGGGATTTTAGGTACAGATGAAATTTTATGGCTTTACACTAAAACTGGAATTATTTAGACTTGGTCTTTCCTATATTTTTGTAGTATATGTGCATTAAACTGCTGTTGCCCGATGAAACTTTCATTATAAAAAACATAAGATTTTTCTACTGAATCTACAACTGTGCATTTTTATGCACAGTTCTTGAACTTTTGATTGCTGTAATGTTTATGCTACAGTATGTGTTTACTGGGTTTCAGAAATGCAGGATCCACTTTTAACACTTACTAACATAAAATTAACAAGAACTTTAGTTATATGTAAAATATTGTCTAATTTATTTCTGTAAAAAAGGGATGCAGGTCAGGTCAGTTTTTATCTCAAATTTTAACGATAAAACTATTCAAAAGAACGTTATATGTAACATGTGGGAACTATAAAAATACATTCGAGTCTCTTTTCACATTATATTTCTAAAAACAGAAAAATTTTGCCGACGGTTCTTGCAATATTTTAAAGAAAAAACAAAACCTACGGAACGAGATTTGTTTTTTTTCTTTCCAAAAACAAGTTGTTTACAAAATGCACTTCATTAAAAACCTATTAGTATTTTTTCCTAAAAATCCCACCAGAATACATAAAAAAAACTTGAAATAATATTTTGAATTTCCTGATTCAAAGATATGTTAAAACTTTCAAATTAAATTTGTCATTCAAAAGATCATTCTCAAAGATAAGCATAAGACAATTTTAGTCTAGGTTTTTGTTTCTTAAGAAAAAGGAGAAAAAATATACAATTTTAATATCACAAGAAAGTCTAACAAAACATAAAAAAAAAAATAAAAAAAGAATGTGAGACATACCGTCTGGTTTTAAAGAAGAAATCATATGAAAATCAAAAAGAAAATCCAATTAAAATTTCCACAGTCAAATTACAATCGATCGGAAAAAATCCATTAAATCCTCATCCTGTTGATAATTTTTTTTTAAATATTTTTTTTGCAAAACACTTTTTCATCACTAATTTTCCACTCTTTTACACAAAATTTTCTTTTGCAAAATTACCACTTGATTTCATAAATATTCCACATAATCCATTTTATCACAAGAATGTTCGTAAGCAATTTTTTTAAATTTTTCAAAAAAATACTTTTTTTGTTGTTATTTTATCAAAAAAAATTTTTATAAAAAAAAACATTTTGTACAAACAATAAAAAACGTTCCTCTCTTTCGGAGAGTTAAATAACAACTAAAATGTTGTTAAGATTTTTTATGAATGTTGTACAATTTGTTTGCGTGTGTTTGTGTATGCTTCCAATATGTTTTATGCTAGAAATATGCTGCCGTCTCTGTCGCTCTAATGGTTTTTCAATATCAACCATCAACAACATTTTTCTTTTCCTTCCTCTTTGCTCTCTGCACACAATTTTCATTTTGAATTTATTTTTATTATTTTATGTTGCTCTTTTTTATTCGCTTTTTTCATAATTTATATTTTATTTTTAATGTTTAAATCCTTATTTTGCCAGAATAATGAGCAACCATACGTAAAGCATTTTAGTCTGATTTCAATAGGGTTTTCTTTCATTTAATTTTATGCTATTCAAATAGGAAAGTTTTGTCAATTATGCACAGTGGAGGGCGAGAATGAATTAAGAGTTTTTATTATGTAATATTGAATATACGGGTGGACACTCTATATAAGACGTCACTCTCTATAACAAACATTAGTTAGTTATAGAAAGAGTTTTCAAAAATAAAAGTAGGCTTAACTCGGTCTATAACAAAACTATCTCAGAATAAGCAACGTTTTTGGGATCTTTTGAATGTTACTAGTAAAAAACGTTCACCCGTAGATTTTCGTACATTTTTTTAAATTCAATAATATCAATAAGCTTGAAGAATGTCCTGATATTAAACTAATAAAGAATGAGTTGTAATTGCAGATGTATTTTACAAAATCAATTTTTTTTTTCTTAAACCTAAAGGCCCTAGGGACTAGCCATAACTGGGCCGAGAATCATTTTATGGGGTGTCATTAATGGGGTGTCATATAGCAGACCTATCACGCAATATTGAAAACCCTGTTTCAATTAAAGTTGATATGGCTCCGCCGGGATTTGAACCCAGGTCGTCAGAACAAAATCAAAATTGGTAGCCTTAATTCTCTGCAGAACTAGACATTAGTTCCAGGATTTATTTTTTATTTTCACCAGGTTGTCGCCTAGGTCTGCGCTTAGAATATTATTTTGTTTTACATTTTTACTAGTCCCAGTCTACTCCTGAAAGTTTATAATATGCAAACACATTGAGCTCAGTCAATGTTCAGTCCTTTCAGACTAAGCACATGGACATAGTTGCAAACGATGAAAAGCGGGTTTTAAAAATGAAAAAATAAAATCAACCAAAAGACAAGTCCGCTTTCAGTCCATCCACGGATCACGGTCCACTTTTCACAGTCCACGACTTATCCATGAGGATATTCGTCCGTGGATTCTTAGGATGTTTTTTCGTATATTCATAGGATGTTCATCCGCTGATTTGACACTACACTTTTTTCGTCGACTTCTAGGATTGAACCACTGCCTTCCAAACAGCAAGCCAAGACGCTATCCAATACACTATCCTATCCAGTGCATACACATTTCTCTTACATATTCTTTATCTAAATGTTGCAATATGAATCAGTTCTAGGGTAGACAATTGGAACTAAGCCTAAATGTAAACTAAATGTGTCCAAAAGGCTGAGAAAAAGAAATAAATCTTTTGAGACAGCATTTTCAGTTCATAGTTTCAAAATGGTACAATTCGAAGCAGTCCTAGAGTAGACAATTGGGACTAAACCAGAATGTAAAATAAATACGTTCAAAATGCCGGGAAAAACAAATAAGTTTTTCAGACGACCAGTCCATAGTCCCAAAATGTTACAAGACGCAAGCGTCTAGTAATGCTTGTATACGAGCTCGGTCAGTAAACAATATTTACGGGACCGTCTCGTCGTCCACTTTTTTTTGAATTCCATTAAGTTCACTAGTTTTTTCCATTGTCAAAATAAGCGTGTATGCTAGCTTTTCATACCCAGTTCCTGGGTCCAACTCCAGGCAGTTGCTACTGTCCTCAATTGAATTAGAATGTTGATTTTCAGTTTGTAATAAACGTAAATAAACTTGAATAAAACAGATTAAATCTGAATTTTGGAAATTTGTATCAGGATCTTGAAGTTATGGCCTCGGATTCATAGAAAAACCTGGGTTGTTCACTCAGTAAAAAACGTCACATGCATTGCTCCATATTTTATCACGTTCTTCGATTCCACGGACGTCCATAAATTCCATACCAAAAATAGAGGAGAAAAGTCCTGTCCTCTGACGTTGTCCGGGGATTCAATGCATGTTGAATTGCGTTAGCATAGCATACTATCCTTTCCTCGACCTCCGCCTCCTTCCTTATTACAAACTGAAAATCAATATTCTAATTCAATTAAACACAGTAGCATCTACAGGAATTGAACCCGGAACCTAATGGATGTGAGGCTAGCGTGCTAACCACTCAAACACCCGGTCGTCAAAGATCCTAATTAGACCTTCTCCAAAATTTTCACATCTAATTCTTTGTTTAGCTTTTCTCTCTCCTCTCATCATATCTAGTGATAGAAAAGAAAAGTATCTGTATTCCGTAAAATTTAAAAAAAAATTGGTTCCTCGGGAAACGTTTCTCTTAATGGTCTGAAACGTGAAAAAACAAAAATCCGTCTGTGCGTGTGTCTGTCTGCCTGTGCGTCTGTGTGTCTGTGTCGATGACTCGCGTAATTCTCAACCGATTTGGCTTGGGATTTGCTTGGGGGCTTTTTCAACATAAGTAAGGACGAGTTAATGAGCCAAATTGGACCATCAGGGAGTCTAGGGCCCCCATACAAACTCAACAAAATTTTCTTAAAATCTTGTGTTGTATTGATCGGAATGAGCTCAAATTTTAAACATAATCTTGTGGTAAGTACTCAAGAACAGTTCCTAATAAAATTGACCCTGCGACAGTGAACGGCGGCACCTGTGTACCAGGAATTTCTAAAAATCTTGAGTTTTAGTGATCGGAATGAGCTCAAATTTGGAATGTAAACTTTTTTGGTAAGTATCCAAGAACTTTTCCCAATAAAGTTTGGCCCTGGGAAGTCGATATCTGAAGGCACTTGGGTACTGGGAACTATCAGAATTCTTGAGTTCTAGTGATCGGAATGAGCTCAAACTTGGAATATATAAGCTTATGGCAAGTGCCCAAGAACAATTCCTGTAATAAGTTTGGGGTAATAATATCCGTTTGTGGTTCCTTCAATTACCAGACTTTATTGGGTAAATCTNAATAAGTTTGGGGTAATAATATCCGTTTGTGGTTCCTTCAATTACCAGACTTTATTGGGTAAATCTATAAATACTCTTCTTGTTTGTACTTTTACTTTACTTTTCGCCTTATCCA
>JXPH01011712.1:602-17530 GCA_001014845.1 Mochlonyx cinctipes
TTGGTGTTGGCCCAAATTAACTGAAAAAGTCAGTAAACTGCACTAAAATATTCCGTAACTATAAATGAAACATCAGTAATAAAAAGTTTCCAACTATCATCACCTTCTGAGATTTTTTGAAAAACGGTTTAGGTCTCCAATGTGCCCGGGCTTATGTCAAATTGACTGACTCGTCTAGTTCATAACAAATGTGGAGCGTTTAGTTATTTTATTGAGTTGAGTTCGGAATTATGCAATAGAATTCCAGCAGCATCAAGCCCGAAGACCGGCTGTCTCATCCTTCCGTTTTTCACCCATTTAAGTTATGAATATTATGTGTTTGTTTTTTTTTTTTATAAATTTATACTATCTGGAGCGTTCAGTTATTTTATTACTAAAAAATCAATTATAGTACTTTTCCTCATCCTAATTAGGCAAGTGGTGTTTAACAAAATTTTAGACCAATCTAAAGTTGAATTTCAGTCCCACCCACCATCCGGTTTTACACGTTTTGGTTTCGAACATTCTCTTTAACTGCTTTTATAGATCATGAGATGCATGTTTGTCAACGAAAAAATAACCTCTTATCAGTCACTTTAAATTTAGAAAAACGTGATCCTCTTTTTTGTTATCTCTCCACAAATTTGCAATAAATATTTACATTATGATTTGTATACTATTCAAAAGGAAACTGTTTATAGGGCATTCACAAAACGATAAGAAGCTTCAATATTATAATTATTTAACAAATATAAAGATGGAAATTTCCAGGCAAGATTAACTATTTTTTATTCAATCAATATTATCTTACCGACAATTTAAAGTAAGTTGGAATATCAAAATATTCCTTTGAATCATCATTGACGATGAAAAACGGTGATGCTGCAATATTACGAATAGCTTTCAGCAAGGATAATGCAAGAGCACATCCGAGCGTTATCCCAATTACGCATGTTACGTCGTGCGTGGTGTACAAGTCGATTAGCTGCCAACCACCACGCCAAGCGTTCACACAAGCTGCTCCGTACACAACTGTGTAGAATCGGGACCCAACATAAAATATCAGCCGATGCTTGTCTGGGTCCAAATAGTGCTTCAATTGTGGTTGGAATATTGTGAATATTAAATGGCAGAAAATTCCAAAACCTAACGATATGCATAAACTAGTGGTTAAGTCTGATGGATATAAATAGATGGCCGATAGATTCCATGTCCCCCGCCAGTACCCCACGACTAATGGGGCGCAGATAAAGGTGGCGAAAAGTGTATCCAGTAATTCCAACAACCATCGATGATAACTCATCTTGGGGTTAATTATCCCATCACCAAAACCAGCGGTGCTTCCGCGCATAATGTTTATTTTTGAATTTATTATTATAGTTTTTCATAAATATCGTTTGCGGAAAATTATTTTCTTCCAAATTTTCTTCACATTTTGTAAAATAGTTTGTTTTGATCACTTCACTAATATTATTATATTTTTTATTCTTTCGAGATAATTAAAGTGTCTGCATAAACACTTGACACTTTATGCACATTTCGTTAAGTTTTGATTAGTATCACTGAAATTTTTTAATTCTTTATCATGTCTTTTATACATTATCCCATATAATATAATATTATGTATTTAAATAGTAAAGATAAGATTCAAATTTGAATATACCTATTTATATATTTCATTGTTCTTGTATATGTTTCATTTTAGCCACTTTATAATAAATGGAAAATTACGATACCAAAGATAACAAAGTGTGGGGGTAGTTGATGGAAACGTTTCACTAGTTTTTTTTACAAGAGAAGCAAAACTTTATATTTTCCCTCTTTATATAGCAAATTGCAGTAGCTAATAGGTGATGCAATAAATATAAAATCTTATAGTTTTATATCTCCCACTTTCAATATTAAAAATAATATCAGAATTGCAATACTACCATGACTGCACCTGAGAACAGAACAACCTACTGCGCACAGAAAACTATATAGAAGGTGCATAAATGAGATGCCAGTGCATAAGAGATATGGTACAATCATGAACTGAAGAAAATCTTCTATAGTTGTGGCAAAGAAGTTGTTTCTTTGTTTTTTGTTGGGGCAACGAACATTTTTGTTATCACTACGAAATATTCGTTGTTATAAGGAAGCAAAATTTTGTGTCAACTATAGAGCCGGGTAAAATGTATTTCATTGCCACAATGAAATGTTTTGCCAAAGAAACTTCATAGTACGCACAACATTTCCGTTGTGACAACGAAAAGTTTTGTTGTGATAACGAAAACTGAAGCTGAAACTTTTGGAAAAAACTTTCGGTGACCCAACGGTAGAATATAATAAGTTGGAGCAACGAAACTTTTCGTAGTCACAACGAAAAATAAGGTTTTCTCTGAGTGTGGTGACCATCAGTTTCAATTATTTCAGAAGCTCGTTATTCTTCTGTACCTCTGGAAGTGTTTGTTCTGGAATTTCACTATCCAACGGCCAAGCGTATATTACTATATGTTACAGATGCATAGATTAAATAAATCTAGTCTAAATTGTTTGCTTCTCCCCGAAGCTTATACCAATAATGCGCTCCTATAAATAATAATAATAATAAGGCCTATAGGTACCCTATTGAGACCAGGCGAGTCCTCATATTTCAGAGAACTTTTTAGGTATTAGTGGACCTACAGCTTATAGTGGATTCCGAACCACCACAACTGTAATGGTTATGCTAATGAGTTACCAGCTCATTGAGCCCATCAAGTCTTGTTCAATTTTTTATTGCAAGGAAACTGACTAACCTGACATTCACACATATACCACCACAATCATAGGTTATATAATTGCAGATGGTAATAGGTGTATGCATATTTCACAGACTGACTGTACTGTGTTCTATTTATAGAAATATCGTTAATGCAGATTTATTACAAACTGAAAATCAACAATCCAATTAAACAGAACACAGCAGTTTCCACCAGGAATCGAACCCGGAACCTAGTGGATGTGAGGCTAGCGTGCTAACCACTCAACCACCCGCTCCTATAAAGCTAATATTCTAGAGTAGCTAGGGATAAGCATGCACTGGATAGATTCATTAAAAATAGTATCATCGAAGCGAAACGTGTACAGAAAATTCCAGAAACGATATTTTTTAGTTCATTTAACTATATGAATAGTTCTTGAACACGAACTCATATTTTAGGGAAAAGAACTAAAATAAATAGTAGAAAGAGCTACAAAAAGTAGTTTGGCTATGTGAACTAAAATAAATAGTTTTTGAAAAAGTGGTTAGTTGCTTACCCTAGCTCTTCTGATAAAGTTTGAAAATTGAACTAAAAATAATAGTTCGAAGCTCGAACTAAAAATAATAGTGGCTAGACTTAAAATCCTAAAAGTAAAGTATGAGTATTCCAAGAGTAACACTTTTTTGACAATCTCCCAAATGAGCATTAAACGTTAAATGCTTTTTAATCATGTTTTTCACACTTGATTTTTATAGATTATGAACTATTTTTACTGAAAAGATTTCGCGAAAACTACTTTTTTATTGAAATAAAACATATTTTCCACATCCAGCGAGTCATCAAATGTGATGATTAAAATGTTATTTTGACAAGCGTTGCCAGATTTCATTTTGGTTATTCTGTCTCATTCAGTGCAACCTTTTTTTCTTATTTTCAGATGACAACACTTTACTTTTAGGATTTTAGGTAGACTTTTGCCTGGATTTTGGGGAAAGGAACTAAAATTTTAGATTCCAGAACTATCTGTGCAGCAAAACAAATAGGTTAAAGTCAGTTTATTTTGTAAAAAAAACTGGCATGATGGTTCTACAGTACCACAGAGTTTCCGAGCTTGAAAAACTGTTGCGTCTGTGGTTCAGAATTCGCTTTATTCATCAATATCCAAATCTTACCCAACTATACTGTCTTCAAAGAAGATGAACTTTAGTTGTAATGTTGATATCAGTTAATGCACACGGGTCAAAATATAGTTGTTTTTATTATTGTGACAATTGACGTAGATAAAATCCGGCTTTTATCTAAAAAGTTAAATTGACTATTTAATGAAAGTTATTTTCCACAATAGGAAAAATACATCAAGTCAAAATATGTTTCAGAAAGACACTTAAAAACGGGAACTTTATTCGGGTCGATTTTAACCCGACTGACATTCGGAATCTGGAAATTACCCGATATTTAGTTCCCATACATATTTAAAATTCTAGATATTCGAGAATTATAAATCAATGTCTCGAAAAAAAGTCTCCGGAATAAATTCGGAATTTGTGTATGCGTATTGTTGATCATTTTATAGCCAAAGATTATATGCTCCGTAGCACATCGTCAGAGCGCTAACTTAGAGATCGAAATTCTTGAGTTAGGACCTCGGCTCCCCGATAAAAAGTCGATGCTGAAAAGGATGTGATACAAACAGGATCAATACGGGACTATCCTGAGATCATCCTTTTTTAAAGGTGATACTCACGCAAACAGGATCGATAGGAATCAATTTAAAAAAATTTCAGCGAGAGGTGAGTGGATATGGCAGTTTTATAATCAGGGGTTGAAGAAAAGTAGGGAGTCTACCAAAAAATATGAAAAAAGTGGAAAATAAAAAATCGCAAAATCATAGAAATTGATTGTTTATCCTTTTCGATGTTTTCAATTTTACCGGGTAATTCTGAAACAAGTTTCCAAACAAGATCTTGTTTACCCAGCTACCAAACTAGTTAGTGTGATAGACAATATTTATTGCATGTTTAGTATAGAGTGCTTTCAAGTACATAACTGGTTTAGTATAGTGGATAAAAGGCTGGTCTCGTGACATACAGAATTATGAATCGATTCCCGTCCCGGCACTGTCTCATTTTTTTAACATTTCTTGTGTCTCACCTAAGTTAAAACTAGATCTTTGTATCTCTCAAACAATATTTTTGTTCACCCTGGATTTTTGACAAACAAGATATTGTTTCTCATAAATAAGATTTTATTTCTGCGAATTATTATTTTTGACAAATATTTAAATCGAATAAGATGTTGGTTCTTACAAATTAGACGAATGAGATCTTGTTTCTCCCAAAGAGACGGTTGAATTAGAGTTTAATTGCTGCAATATTGATAAAATCTGATTGACCCCAACCAACCCACATTTTTTAGTTGCTTGTAAGCTTTACTTGGTTGAGAAAGAATATTTTTTCTAAGTGAAGGTAAGGATAAATTAGGAGCCACGGCCAGTTTGGTTTAGTTTTCTGTTATTCAGGATGTAGCTAGGAGACGCTGTATTGAATTTCATTTGAATATACAAAAATATATACGAGTATATCATGGATGATTATTATAATGCAGAAATTTTATGCTAAATTGATTTATAAGTAAGTGAAAAGAACCAAGCTGATCCGGCTTCATGACTTTAACTTCTATTGCTGTTGTTCGATTTGGCTACAAATTGGTAGGCATAAAATGGGTACCAATTATTAATATTGGCCAAAATTTCAAATGCTTTTATTAATAAATGTGTGGGTTATATCGTTTTTGTCGATAAAATGACGAACTTTTGCATGGGAACCTACAGAAGCCTTTGGCATTAGTCTCAAAAAGGGAGACCAGGATATTATTATCGAAATATACATACATGCAAAATTTCAGTTTGATTTGAAAAACCGTAAAGGAGTTTTCTTGGATATACGATTACAATCGACTAACAGACGCAAGTCCAAACAATTTTGGTTGGAAATGATTCCTAGGGGTCCGAAACGTGTAGAAAAGTTGATTTGGGTGATTTTCATTTTTGGACCAAGCGCATGACTTTCACTTCTTATGAGTTAAAGTAAAAAATTGTTGGAAAATTATACGAAATGTAAATTGTACTACTTAATTGACATTAATTATAATCTAATAAATATTTACCAATATGTTCAATATTTTAATAATATTTTCATTCATATTTACACTAAAATAAAGTCTCCCGGGAAATCACAGAAAAGTTTGGGAAACTACATTGCCCGTATTTAACACCCGATTTTGCAGGCGCTCTAGAATTCACGTCCCCTTGTTTACTTTTGGACCAATTTTCTTTTAAGTATTTCGCTTCTGATACAAAAATGTGGTTTTTTGAAAAAAACTCAAAATTTTCAGATGAATACATCAGAAACATTGTAACAATATCATACAATGATAAAAAATCGAACAAAACAGCTCAAAAAATTTTATGTATCACCAAATTCTAGACGACTGTGATTTCCCAGTTGCTTTTAAATTCTAGTTGTTGCAATTTTCCGGCTTTTAAGTAGGTGTATATAAAAAAGTCGATCAGTAATAATTATTACCGTCACTTAGACTAATTCAAATGAATATTTTATTGAAATTTGAATTTAATTTAATTATATGTATCATATAGCCACGTGGAGTTTTGTTACTTGACGCAAGGATTTTACGTGCAATTATTGGATTGTCGCAAGTATGCGATTGCTGGTTTTTACCAACGGGGCGCCGGATTTTTGGCACACAATCCAATTTTTCGGAACATATTTTAAAATTTGGCTATACATTTTAACTTTTTGGTACACACTTTCATTATTTTTATTCCTAATGACAGCCGTACCTGACCCCCTCGAACCACTTCTTTTGTTTCTCGAGTTAAACTAATTTTAGGTCAAAATGGTGTATAGCCAAAAAAAACCATGTAAAATCACAATCAACCATCTCATAATCAGTGACAGCAGATTTCTGATAAAAACATAGAAAACCACAAAGTGGATTATATGGCTTTTCTTTTTTTATTTACTATATTTTATGATAGGAATTGGATTAAGAGTTGGACAAAGATCATACGTGCAAATTTTGAAGAGGATCAGAAAGCTATTTATCCAAAACGTCTTGTAATAAGAAGCACCAAGAACGGATGATATTATACCAAATTTGGTTTAGAAACTGTTCTTGGACGCTTACCAAAAGCTTATATTCCAAATTTGAGCTCATTCCAATCACTAGAACTTGAGAATTCTGGAAGTTTTTGGATCATAAGAGCCCTCGCATCCCGATATTCCAGGACCATTTTTTTTAGGAACTGTTTTGGGTACTTACCAAAAGCTTATATTAAAAATTTGAGCCCATTTCGATCACTAGAAATCAAGAATTTTGGAAGTGCCTGGAATGTAGGAGGAGCCCTCAGATCCCGATGTCCCAGGGTCTGGGGCCAAACTTTTTCAGGAGCTGTTGGCCCATCAGTGAACTAGTTCTTAATTTTGTTGAGGAAAGCCTACACACAAAATTTCAGCTAAGTCGGTTGAGAATTACGCGATTTATCGAGCTAACAGACACACACACATTTGGAATTGGAATTTTTTTCGGGTTTTTTCACGTTTTCGATCATTTGGAGCAAGTTTTCCCGAGAACCCAAAATTTTTAAAATTTTACTGAATGCACCAGCTTTTCTTTTTTATCTAGAGAAAGAAAGGAATGTTAAAAAAGTGCGTTAATTGGATTAAAAATTTTATCAGTTGTGGCAACTAACATCTTGTTTGGTTCAACCTTCTCGGTAGACAAGATGTTGTTTGGCTAATTTGTCACAACTAAAATCTTACTCTACCCTTATGTATAAAAATTCTGTCAAAGACAATATCTTAGTTCTCACAAATAAGATCATATTTCTGACAATCTGGGGTGAACAAGAATCTTATTTTAGTGAAACAAGCATTCGTTTCGACCAAACAAAAATTACAGTCAGAAATAAAACTGTGACAGTAATAAGGCAAATTAAAGTGGTGTTATAAAAACAGTGCTGCAAAAATATCGACGCCTCCCACGTAAAGCTTATCAAGTCTATTTTTTCACTTTTCAGTTGGCAAAAGCAAAAATTGAGATAAAAACATAAAATTTGAAATCTCGGACAAACCATTGCTTTTTTGTGCCAAATAACAAAAATTTGAAGTGTTTTTTGGCACGTTTGAGCTTTTGTAATTAAATTTTAAGTTTTTAATAACTCAGCGATTTTACATCGGATCGATTCCAAATCGACAAAAGATGTAAATTTTTCTAAAACTGCAAAAAACAACAGAAAAACATACCAAGTCGAGTTGATATGTTTTACATGAGAGGCGATGATATAGGATTCGAAATACCGTCGGTATTTGCCTTTTTTAACAATAGGCAGAAAAAATGTGTTGAGATAAGATAAGAAATAAGTAAATTAGAGAATTTTTTAAAAACACAAATTGCAGTTAAAAATTCTATACCAAAATTGTCAAAAGTTTGGTTATTGCATGTCTGAGTAGTGTTCATAATCTTAGGCGTTTAGATAAAAGATATAAAACTATTGAGGTTATTTTAAATTGTTATACCTAGTTTTTGCACAATTTATATTTAGATAAAAATAACAGTCGCGTGCCTAAAAAGTGTCCACCGGTTTCCGCTATCGATTTGCTGCGATATCACTGATTTCGATTATAATTTTTCTACGATAAAATCATAAATGATATTCTCTTTTCACTGTAGAAACATACAAAACAAATATATTGTGAGGCACAAAACACTTTAAGTGGATAAATAGCTACCACTAAAAAATATTTTTGCATTAAAATAAAACATGTACAAAAAGTACAAATCATATAAATCATGACACGAAGAGAGAAGTATGTAAAATATATATTCTGTTAAATTGATTGATAATCCAATTAATATTTATAGTGTGATAAATATGTATATTTTGTATGGGATAATGTGTCAACAATCAAAAATTTCTAATTGTTATCTGTTTTAAATTTTATTTATGGCATTCGGATGAACGGGAGCATGTCACCAATTATTACCAAAACTACACTTTAGGAAACTTTAATTAACTGCATTTGCTATTCTTATATTTTATTATTTATTTTTAGTGAGGGGCGCTTTAAAGTTCCGACCGATCCATTCGTGTCGTAGTTCAACTATCAACTGTTATCACAAAAATCATACTAATCATACTTTGCTAATCTTCACAAATAATGATGCACTAACATATGCACTCTCTCTCTACATATGGCCGTCCGCCCGCTCCACACACAGAGATGGTTCTGTGGGAAGATAAGCTACTAATGCCGTTTATACATTCATGAACACATTAAGGCCTATAAGCATAATTTTAAGCCTTTTATGTGCATACAATTGCGAATTTAGTATTTGTTAAAACATTATCAAACATACCTCTACACAATCATCGTCATTTTGTGTATAAACAGAAAATTACTCTCTACATTACATACTGTGCTATAGAATAAATGGAACAGGGGATCAGGAGGTTTAGAAAAAAGTAGAGGCATTTTAGATTATTTCAGATGAGTATTAGAAATAATATATTGTTGATATCACTTATCAGTGTTTTATTGCAGTTTCCAGAATGTAAATAGCTGCATCTGATGAATTAAGATTAAGGCATTTTGACCCCAACCGCAATTGCCCTAATTGGGGAGTACTTAGACGGATGTACTTCATGCAAAAGCGTGAATATGCCTTTTCTTATTAAATCCCAGACAGAGTATGTAAGACGCATGGGATGATAGTGATGGGATTTGTCTGAAATAAAAAATCATGTTCAATACATTTTGTTCAACTATATTTTATAAAATCCTATTACCTTCCAGGCTCACAATCACGTTGTACACTGCAGATAGGCTTAGCTGTTTTAGTTTTAGTTTATTTCTGACATAAAAAAGCGCAATGATTTTCATTGACAATGTGGACAGTTCCACACTGGAAATGCTTATGCAGAATCGAATGATAATAAAAAATAACAATTAAAATTATTTAAAAATTTAAAATAGGGGATATGATAAAATCCACCTCCTGATTTGATATTGGACCCCCTGAAAAATCATCAATTATGAGAATTTCCCTAAAATTAAAAATTTATTCGTTAGCTACAGAGTCGAAGGAATAGAATTAAAAAAAATTGGAAAAAAAATTCACAACTGACCATATTTCTCTGGGGTCCACTATTGTATCCTATCCCCTAGCATCACAAAAGTTATGAGTTAACGTTGAAAATGCTGTCTAGCTTAGAATTCTAGTCTTTTGTTTTCGATTTGGTTTCTTCTCATCGAACTTTTAAATTCATATTTCTCAACAGTTGAAGTTGCACAGTTTTAATGCTCAAACTTACCATTAATACACTATTTTTAAGTGTGCTTAACGGAAAAACACATTATTTTTCACTATCATTAGGGTGTATGTATGTATGTATCTAATAAAAGCCGAAAATATTTCTAACGTGTTGGAAATTTTGCTGCAATGATGTGAAAATTTGGGTTTTCGTGAAAAAGTATTCAATTATCATGTTTTATTATTGAAAACTATATTTTTAAGCAATTGTAATTAATTCTGAATGAAACTATGGGTGTTTTATGACCTTTTATTTAACAAAATCAGCAATAGCAAGATCAAACTCAATATGTTTGCAGCATAATCCAAGGTAGTGGTGACCAACCCCCTGGAGATGGCACTCTTTTGAGGCAAATTATAGAGGGTTGATGTTGATTACGGGTTTATTTTCCGGCTATCTGAATTTTTAATTATAAAAAAATTCTGTCGGATGCAATTACGACAAATACTTTCTACCACCCATTATCTGAAGATAGAAAATTGTACGAAGATAGACTACCCAATAAGCCAAACTCGAAAATAATGTTCTTGTGGTAAAACTTGGATTTTGAACAAAGCAAAACTGGAGTTAACTTCATGTTTTTACGAATGAATTTGTCAATGGTTGTGTTTTAAAAGTTTGTGTTTTCAAAAATTTGCAAAAAATTATTTTATTGCAAATGATTTTTTATTGTTTCAATGAAACTGAAATAGAAAAATATAAGTTTACTTAATTTTTTAAAGTTGGCCTTAAAATCAACGTTAGCAAGACGACAAAAATGCGCTTAAATGCTGACTCCAATCCTCCTCTAATTTTTGTCAACAAACCCATGGTGCGAGCAACGCAATTCCAGTATCTTGTTAGCGAAAAGGACGCTGCAGCTAAAGATGTTGAAATCAGGATGACAACCCATTATGCGTATGATAAAAAGGAGTTTTCGTACACAATATGCTAATATGACACTAGTCCAATGCTAAGCTCTAATTAATGACAATGACCACTCAACAAAAATAGTGTTCTATGACCATCTAGGCTTGAGTGCCGAGTGGGAACATATAAATATTCGAAAACAACATCAATTTACGATATGGAGCTCCGGAATGGATGCAGATGCAAATTGTTTATACTAGAAATGACGAGGGCAAGCAAGAGTGAGTAAAAATTAAAAAAAACTTACTATGGCCTACCCACTAGGTCATCCTATATTCAGTTCATTCCCAGTGAAATCCAGTGGGAAATTACTATATTGCTGTACGAGGAGAACTGACATCAAAAGCACGTCCACAATGTCATAATAGAATAAATATACTCGTGAATCTGACAGCACCATAAAATCAACACTTTATTTGTTAATGATGGGGGCTAATCGAGATGCTTTAAATTTTTACGCTAAAATACCTTAATCAAAAAAAAAAGAATAACGATGAATTAGACTTCAGAGTACTGTCATCGAGATTTATAATGGACTCATAAAATTTGTAACGTGCAGATAAAAATCTGTTTTATGGTTCCATAAACAAATTGTTCATCTCATTCGTCGCGATTAAAACAAAGCTTGTGGGGCTACAATGAAATACGAGAAGCATTTTACTTGAAGTAAATTTTGTTACCAACCAATACTGCGAAGTTGTTTTCGTACCAAAACTTCAAGTGGAAGTTTTTAGTTTCAGAACATCAAGAAACAAAAAAAAAATTGGAACCATATCATAGACCCGGACGTAGCCCAATGGAGAAAAACTTTTTACTGTCATCTTTACAGCTGAAATTTTTTGTGGCACTATTAAACATTAGCCCAAAAACTTCATAAGCTCAAAATATTTAAACTGCAGGACCCTGTTTACGCAGCCTGCTGATTTGAGTAAAAACAAAATTATTAGAATTAATATACATGTTGGCCGCGGCCCACAAGTGCCCTTGTGCTTGGATGGTAAAGTATTGTGCATTTTGAGTTATCTGTTTATTTATTTGAGCATTTTACTCCAAGTTAAAATACTTTTCGTATTTCTTCGTAGCCCCACAAGTTTTATCTTAATTGCGATGAATGAGATGAATTACAGAGGCTGTATATTACCGACGTAAAGTCAGCTCTTGTTTGACATATAGAATATTCCATTATGTAGATTAAGATCTTATGCCAGCTCTGTAGTATTATAAAGCATTTGCAAAACAAAAAATTTAAAGAACTATAAAAACTGCTTTAATAATAAATAATAATAAGGTGTATAGTACCCTATTGGGACCAGGTGAGTCCTCATACTTCAGAGAACTTTCTAAGTATAAGTGGACTTACAGCTTATAGTGGATTCCGAACCACCACAACTTTAATGGTTATGCTGATGAATTACCAGTTCATTGAGCACATCAAGTCAAGTTCAATGTTTGCTGCTAGGAAACTGACTAACCTCTTCGACATGAACGCCATTCGAACGCCTTCTATTCCATACTTAAGTTTTTGCAGCAAGTATATTTTTTGATAGCATGGCATGTCAGAAATCAAATTGTATACCCTATTATTCATTAATAATAGCGCACACAAAGTAATTTACCTTCTCAACAACGATGAAAAAACGCAAAATAATTCAATCGCCAAGCAGGTTGGATTTGAACCCGTACCCTTGTGGTTCATAGGCTGACGCTTTACCTATCAAGCCACCAGGGCAGTCAAAAACTGCTTTAGTATTGCTTAAAATACCACTTAAAATACCTATAAAAGCTCTCAAAAGTACATAGAAATATTCAGCAAAACCTTGAAATACTCTAGAAGGGATAAAAGAAATTATTCAAGTGTTCTTGACTGTCATCGCAGAGATTTGTATTATTTGAAAGTTTTGAGGTGCAACATTTTTAGCTTTTGTACTATTACTATTAAAGATTATATCCTATACCTGGGAATACTTAATATATTTTAACCGTCAATATTAAGGTTTGAGATACGTTTCAGAAATTTTAATTCTATATAGTTACATGTACTCACCTTAATCCTGAATCGTGTTGGAAAGCTGAAAACATATTCCTTGTGATCCGTTATGATGATCACCGGTGGCGCCACTAAGTTTCGCGTCGACTTCATTATGAGTAGCGGGATGAAACAGATGACGCTCACTGCTATGGCCGGCCATATGTCAGGTCCTAAAAGTTAGCAACCCCTCGTCAAAAAAGTTTAAAGTTGGGAATTTTGCATGTTTGAAAAATGTATTTTTGGAATTATTGATTTCAAAAAATAAACTTTTTAGTTCATTGCCAAAGCCGAAGAATAACCCGTCAATTTAGTTTTGTATGCAATTCTATGGTAATTTATGTGCAAAGAACTTTATTTTATTTTAGATTTAGGTTTGCCTTTGCGTGTTTATGACTCTTTTTTTCTAACTATGAGGTTCTATTATGCCTATAATTAATTTCAACATGATTCCTTTTATAAGAGAAATATTTATAAATTCGACGCCATCCACGTAAAACAAGTCAACTCAAGATCACATATTTCTATCTTTTATCTGTTTTCTGCAGTTTTGAATAAAAAATTTGGACAAAATTTTTGACCAGTACGATGAAAATTTGATTTTATTACATTTGGCCGAATGCCATATGGCCGAATCCCATTTGGCCGATCAGAAAAAAGATATTTGAACATTTGGCCGAATCATAAAAAAATTATTTTGCGACACTTGGACGAAATAGAAAAAAATTGCATACAAAAAGGTATATGAAAAAGGGGGCATTATGTGGGATTTTTCAATTNATTTTGCGACACTTGGACGAAATAGAAAAAAATTGCATACAAAAAGGTATATGAAAAAGGGGGCATTATGTGGGATTTTTCAATTATCGGCAAAAATAACTCTAACTAAAATTCATAATCAATTTGAGAAAAAGTGGTGCATTGTGTGCAATAATGTTGATTTTATTATATTCTAATCCATAATCTCTAAAAAATTCTCAGAATAAAGGGTGCATTATGTGGGTTTTTTTTAATTATCGGCAAAAATTGACTTCCTTTAACTAAAACTCATAATCAATTTACGAAAAAAGGGTGCATTGTGTGCAATAATATTAATTTTACTGTATCCCAATCACAGAAATATTTAAGAAAAAGAGTGCATTATGTGGGGTTTTTTAATTATCGCAAAATAAATTTTCTTCAACTAAAATTCAAAATCAATTTAAGAAAAAAAGTTGCAATGTGTGCAATAATGATCATTTTACTGTATTGCAATCACTGAAAAACTTTTTTGGAGAAGGGTGCATTATTTGGGGTTTTCTAATTAAAAATAAGTTATGAATTTAATATTTTTATTTCGGCCAAATGTCCCAAATATTTTCTTTATGATTCAGTCAAATGTCCAAACTGGTAAAAAATCGTTCTTATGGATTTTGCCCCTTTGCGTTCGACCAAACGGCCTTCGGCCATATGTCCCAACCACGAAAATTTGATATGTGATGGTAGGTAGATTTAATCAAATATAGATGTTTTTTAAACTCTTTTCAGATTTACTTAAAGTCAAAATTCAATTGTTCAAAGATTTTTGTGCTAAAAATAATCCATATTTTACTTTCATCAAATAAGCAATTCCAATTTTCATGTTTTTAGCTCAATTTTTGTTTTCATCATACTGAAAAGTGAAGAAATCCCAGATAACATGTTCTTTGTTGGAGACGTTGAAATGGGACTATTTATTTTTATAGATATTTTATTTAAAATTCATTATAATCTCAGTTTCTGACGTTATTTGGCTGCACAAAAAGGTCATAAGATGTGCAAAAATTCTTCTAAGTTCTAAGTTAAACCAGAACAGAATTGTTTTTTGTGAACTCTGTAAGTTTAATCCACACATTCAACGTCTTTTCGACGTTCCTTCTGTTCTTTAGAAGTTCTTCTGCTCATTCAGAAGCAGTTCATGTATTACACTAAAAAAATACGGTACGGTTTTGTTTGTAACATTACACTTAATTTATATTTCTGTAAGTCAATATATAATATAGACTGTCGAAATGTTATAAAAAAGACCATCGAATTTGAAGAACTTTTGTGGGCTTGTTGCCTACAAGGAAGAACTTAGACATCAAATTTGATAGTTTTTCTATAACTTTCCGTTAGCTTATAAAAATATAATATGCTTGTCTAAACCGGATTTTTTTGTGTGTCCAAATTTCAACAGAAGTCCGCAATCCTATAGTTTATAAAAGCCATAAAAGTGTAAAAGTGCCTAAAAATTCTAAAAAGTCATCAAATCAAAGTCCTAGAACCTCCAAAGAAGGCCACGAATTCCTTCAAAGAGTTCAAATTACT
Organism: Mochlonyx cinctipes; assembly: GCA_001014845.1. Classification (NCBI taxonomy): domain Eukaryota; kingdom Metazoa; phylum Arthropoda; class Insecta; order Diptera; family Chaoboridae; genus Mochlonyx; species Mochlonyx cinctipes. Next base: position 15,964 of record JXPH01011712.1, read on the forward strand.
CAATTGTGGATTTTGCTATTCATATTTTTTTCCCAACTTACCCAAATACAACTGCATCACCGCCCATCCACCTCTCCAATGCATAATGCACCCTATACTAAATAAATATGTGTAAATTTTCGTAATAAAGTATCTCTTCAACGTCTTCCACTTCGACTTAACCCCATTGCTAGGTAATGAAAATTCTGCCTGAAGAGGTTCCCTAAGTAGCGCAAAGGTAGTGTGTAGGACACCCCCTAAAATAAAACAATTCCACGGAGGAAAGTGTTTCGAATTATTATCCATATAGGACCATGTTCCACGCCAATGTGCCACCACTAACGGACTAATCACAAATAGAGACAGTAACGTATCACAAGCGTGCAGCAACCTTTTCGTACACTTTGTCTGTCGGTTATTAATGCTGGAGAACAGTACCGTGTCCTGATCAACCGGATCCATATTTTATCATATTTCCCGACGCACTATTCTTCACTATCACGATATTTTACTCGTATCGAAATTCATCTACTACTGTGCTTCTCAACTTTATGAGACTAAAAATTATATTAGAGCTGAGTCTTATCTCAAAAAATAATTAGCACAATTTCAAAGACTGTTTAACAACATATTATTAGCCCTCAATTTACTCCAAGGTGTAAATTGAGATAATAAACAGTGCAAAAATTTGGAATCTACTTCTAAACTGGTCGACGGCTATAATTGAACTGTTCTATCCTGATTACAAGACCAAGAAAACCATAAAAAATGTTATAACGAGTTGATGATAAATGAATGTCCTTTCGACGACGACGATGGTTCTTGTTGTTGGAATATGTGCATCAATTTTATTTATTACTCTGTGGTGTGGATACACAATATTGATATTGTATATAGACAGAGATATTCTATTCAAATAGATCTGAAAGTTCGCTAATAAAAAAATCCAATATTTATTTTAAGCAACTGGTGCCACCTGACCTATTGAAAGTAAGTACCGAGTTCACCTTAAAGTGTTGTTTTGTTTTATGCAAATCTGTAAACGCAACGTAACGCTTTAAAAAAAAATTGGCGCCACGTGATGTTAACATTTTATCGGGAATACAGGCGTTACATTATCTTCCTATTATTTTTCTAGCGGAATATTGAGGGCGGTAGTAGTATTATTTTGTTTATGCCTTACTTCACTTCTACTGATTGTCGATTTAATTCATATCTCTTTGAATAGAATATCTCTGATATAGATCACTAATCACTTTGTTTAATAATAATAATATTTTATCAATAGGTTTGGTATGAAATTAGCAAAATATTAATACAAATATATGGTAAAAGGAGTGTATTTACTGTAAGGAATCTAAATTTTTAAGGCATTTAAATAAAAGCAGGCCAAAAATTTGGTTCTGCCGATTTTTGAGATGCTGAACACGATTCTGTGGCGTCCGAAATTGTCTGCATGTGAAAACATGGTCAAAAATCAACATGACAAACAATTGACGCTTTTCATGACTCGCTAAATTTTTTTCGTTTTTTTGGTATAAAATACCTTTATATCCATTGACTGCTCTGGTGACTTGATAGATAGAGT
>JXPH01011737.1:0-10931 GCA_001014845.1 Mochlonyx cinctipes
AGCGCCATATACGATTAAGGACGCCCTTTTTTAATCCTTTAATTTTTTCAACATCTTTAGCTGAACCGCCAACTTCGCTAACAATACTTCCGATACTGGAATTGCGTTACTAGCTCTACAGGGATGTTGGCGAGCATTAGAGGAAGATTGCAGTCTGCATATTAAAGCGCATTTCTTTCGTCTTGCTTACGTTGATTTTCAGCCCAACTTTAGCAGACTCTCGTTCTNTGACTCCAATATCTCTCGCAGTATGAGGAGTTCTAAATGATACATTCGAAACCCTCATAACTCTTGCGTATCATCAGGCATATGATTTTATTGGATACACCCAAGTTTTTCAATTCAGCCCATATGCATTCTCTATCTAAGGAATCTAATGTTTTTTCATAATCAATGAACATAAGATACAATGAAATACAATAATAATTCGTATGGTGTTGATTTGATCGATGCAGGACTTCTGGGCTCTGAAATCTGCCTGTTCAGGACGAAGCAACTTGTCTATCATCTCTATTATATGATCTAGAATTATTCTAGAAATCACTATCTTTATGACACAAAGGATATTAATGCCGAGCCAATTGTTACAATCAGTCAAATCTCCATTCTTTGGCAATTACACAATAATGCCCTCTTGCCAGTCAGTCAGTGACTCTTGCTCCAAAATTTTCTGAAACAGCGGATGAAGTGTCGTCGAATGCTTTCAGGACCTCAGCAGTGATATCCTACTCGAGCTGTTTTGCCATTTTTTAAAGATCGGATGGCGACAATGATCTAGACTAATGCTCTATCAAGTAGGTGTTATAGGTACATTGAAATAAAACTAACTTGTACAACAAAGAAAATACTTGCTTATTAATATTTTTAACCACCTCCATGGAAACTTTATTCTGAAATTAATTCTTTTTATTTTATTACAATAAAAAGATGATGAAGCTCTTTCAGGTTGATCCGTCGTTCGTTATGTGAAATATGTTTGTAAAATAAATAATTCAAAAATCCTTTTTATACGCTATACATGATGTGTCTTACAAAAAACCGTACCTACCTCATTCACTCTTGAAAAATAATTCAATTTTCCACAACCGAAAATAACTAAAACATTTTCTCATACATAATATATGCCATCTGAAGTTTAAACAGGGATGGAATCGTCAGATCCTCTTAAAAATAATATAATTGAAGAAATATTAAATACATTCCTGCTCTGCTCCTTGAATGTATGACACATATCCTTTTTTAAGTCCCCAACCACGTTATGTTTCAAATCAAGCTTCAAGTCCTTTTTGTATAAAATAAAATTTCTCCAGCCACCACCACCAACCCACACCTTGAGAATTCCGTTTTTAAGGTACGTATAAATATAAGCTCGGATATATTTTATACATTTCCTATTTCTCCCTTATCATTCTTAACATTTTTCATCCCCAACAACAACCATACAATTGAGCACAACTAACTTTTTGGAAAATATATACATTCGTACAAACATAGCGGCATCATCAGTATAGTATGTACATATGTATAAACATAAAATATATATATTTTCCATTCCATTCTTTATATATGGTTTGTTTTGTGATGCGGGTGATGGTGGTTGCTGTTATTCTGATGATGTACAGTGGAAAACTCTAACACACAGTCTCTCTACATCATTCCATAGCATATAGTCACTGGAGTGTACACAATACACACAGCCAGCAAATGGTTGGTGAAACTGAAATGAAATGTTAGAACTTTATAGAATGATAATAAATAATGGTATGAGCCACCCATTTACCTCCCGAACACCCCCTTCCTCAGCCCCCAACATCATACATACATATAATCCCCATACTATACTTTATCTTCACCATTCCCCATATCATTTGTATATTTCATATTCACGTTCTATATTCATTCATTCGGAGAGCAGTAGCAGCAGCTCATACATATATATATATATATACGTAAACATTTCATCTTATCACCATTCCATTCCATTCCACTCCACCAACAAAAGCTTCCCTTATACCTACCAGCCAGGAATCAGCAGAACTGAGCTGAGCACCACACATTATTATTATTATTATTATATTTTGTCGTCCTCTATACGGCACAGCATAGTATTTAGATATACGAAAACCTATTTCCAAATTCCATTCCATGCTCCCAAAAAATACTTTATTTTATATCCAATCACGTGACAGACCGGCGGCCATCTTGTTTTCGCCTCAAACTGTCCCCCCTGAAACCAGTGAGTGGGTGAAATATAATATAACATAACATACATACTCTTCGAACGGTGTATATTTTATGTGAATATGCTTCTTCTTCTTCTTCTACTTCTTACGCCATAAGCATAACACACACGGCACACAGCGCATAAAATATATATGGACGAATAGACGAGTTTGGCGCACATATACAAAATATACAATAACGAATTTATGTGCGATTTCAAGTTCTGCTAATGTACAAAGAAAGGATTCGAAATTAAATTGGAAAATGGAGTCAAAATAATATGTGTAATTAAATATTTTTTTTTCAGTTTTCGGAGAACTTGAAATTTAAAATCGTATATGTAAATTGCATAGCTGAAGTTGCAGTACCTAATTGGCTACAATGATTTTTTTAAATTTCTAAAAGCTTCGATGTATACAAAAAGAAAATTTTAACAAATTTTTATGGTCTTTGTATTCATACTCTACGGGACAATGTTCTTAAGATGGAGTGTTTCTCAGAGTATTATTACCAAACGTCCATCTGGCTTGATTGGTAGAATTGCTGCTTTTCAGCCACAGAGTACTCGGGTAGGAGTATTATCTTGCTTTGTTTCTAAAAACTTTTTTAAATCGTAAGTTGGTGACCCTTTGGATATAACCTGATTTGTGGATGAGAAAAAATTAAAAACAAAAATTAAATTGGGAATTGAGAAAACGGTTCTCCTGTTTTTAGAAGGTGCAGATTTTAAAATTTTCTCTGAAAATATAAAAATACTATTTTAAACTATAGTTCAATAACTAAAATTAATAATTATAATGTTGGATCGCTGATTACAATCGTCATACTAAGCGGGCTCTAAAATTATTTACAGAGTTATCCAAGAAAGTGTGGTAATGGGAAGCACCAGAAATGAAGAATATTTTCCTGAATTTAGCATAAAAACTGCTCTTGGGCACTTGCCATAAGTTTATATTCCAAATTTGAGCTCATTCCGATCACGAGAACTCAAGAATTCTGGAAGTTCCCGGTGCCTTCAGATCCCGACGTCCGGGGTTTCCTTTTTTAGGAAATTTTCTGGGGTACTTACCACAAGATTATGTTTCAAATTTGAGCTCATTCCACTCAGTTGAATTATAGATTTCTTGAAAATTCTGGTAAATTTGTATGGGGCCACAAGACCCCGTGGCTCGATTTGGCCCATTAACGATCTCGTCCTTACTTTTGTTGAGAATTTCTCCACAAAAAATTTCCCCAAAACGCTTGAGAATTACGCAAGTTATCGAGGATACAGACACATGACGATAGACAGACAGACGACGAACGACAGACGACAGATGACAGACACACACAGACATTTTGTTTTTAATTTTTTCATAATTTTTTTACACGTTGCAGACAATTTGGAACATTTTTTTTTGAGGATATTATAACCTTTTTATCTATTAATTGATAGTGATGAAAAGCTAAAAATGTAGGACATCACAAAGTGGATTATGTAGCTTTTCATTCATGTGATAGGGACTGTAATGAGACTTCAACAAAGATGATACGTGCAAATATGGAAGAGGATCTGAAAAGTATTTACAGAGTTATCCAAGAAAATCTGGTAATTGGAAGCATCAGGAATGAATGATATTATACTGAATTTAGCATTGAAACTGCACTTGGGCACTTGTCATAAGCTTATATTTAAAATTTGAGCTCATTCCGATCACTAGAACTCGAGAATTCTGGAAGTGGCCGTGACCTAGACACCTACAGATCCTGATGTCCTATTGTCAAACTTTTTTAGGAACTGTTCTTGGATACTTTCCACAAGATTATATTCCAAATTTGCTTCTTTCAATCATTAGAATTCCAGAATTCTGGATGTTCCTGGTACATAGATGTTTTAGGGTCAAACTTTTTAAGGAAATGTACTTGAGTACTTACTACATAATAATGTTCCAAATTTGAGCTCATTCCGATCATTAGAACTCAAGATTTCTAGAAAATTCTATTGAGTTTGTATGGAGGCTCTCAGACCCCGTTGCCCGATTTGGCTCATTAATGAACTTGTCCTCAGAATTGTTGAGAAAAGAGAAGTGGCCGGTACCTAGGAGCCTTTAAATACCGATATCCTAGGGTCAAATTTATTAGGAACTGCTCTTGGATATTTATCAAAAGCTTATATTCCAAATTTTAGCTCATTCTGAGAACTAAAGAGTTCTGGAAGTTCCTGGTACACAGGAGCNTGTCCTCAGAATTGTTGAGAAAAGAGAAGTGGCCGGTACCTAGGAGCCTTTAAATACCGATATCCTAGGGTCAAATTTATTAGGAACTGCTCTTGGATATTTATCAAAAGCTTATATTCCAAATTTTAGCTCATTCTGAGAACTAAAGAGTTCTGGAAGTTCCTGGTACACAGGAGCCCCCAGAATCCGATGTTCCAGGGTCAAACTATTTTAGGAGCTGTACTTGAATACCAAAAGCTTATATTGAAAATTTGAGCTAATTCCGATCATTAGAACACCAGAATTCTGGATGTTCTGGGTACATAGGAGCCCGATGTCCTAGGGTCAAAAATTTTTGAGAACTTTTCTTGGGTACTTATCACTAGAATATGTTCCAAATTCGAGCTCATTCCGATTATTAGAACTCAAGATTTCTGGAAAATTCTGTTGAGCTTGTATGGGGCCCCAAGACTCCTTGGTCCGACTTGTCTCAGGAACAAACTCGTCCTTACTTTTTTTGAAAAAAGCCTCCANACAGCCAAACAAACAGACATTTTGTGTGTGGTTTTTTCACGTTTCAGACCATTTGGAGCAATTTTTCCCGAAGAACCAAATTTTTTTTTACTGAATGCAATAGCTTTTCTTTGAAAGAAAGAAAAAAAGCTAAACTGGTTCTACGGACATTCCGGAGCCGGTAGTATCTTATATATTTGTCAATTTTAGCTTTTCATCACTATCATTCAATAGATGAAAAGGTTATGTATTCAGTAAAAAAAATAGTTCCAAATGGTCTCAAACGTGCAAAAAAAAATTATNTTTTAGTTCCTCGAAGAGAGTTGCTCCAAATGGTCTGAAACGTGAAAAAACAAAAAAAATAATGCCTGTGTGTGTCTGTTGCCTTTGTCGTCGTCTGTCTGTCTGTGTCCTCGATAACTCGCGTAATTCTCAACCGATTCGGCTGAAATTTTGTGTGGAGACTTTTCTCAATCAAAGTAAGGACGAGTTCATTTATGGACCAAATCGGGCCACGGGGTCAGGTGGTCCCCATACAAACTCACCAGAATTTTCCAGAAATATTGAGTTCTAATGATCGAAATGAGTTCAAATTCGGAACATAATCTTTTGTAAGTGCCCAAGTACAGTTCGTATAAAAATTTGACCCAGGGACATCTGAGGGCTCCTGTGCACCAGGAACTTCCAGAATTCTTGAGTTATAGTCATCGGAATGAGCTCAAATTTGGAATATAAGCTTTTAGTAAGTATCCAAGAACAGTTCCTNAATATAAGCTTTTGGTAAGTATCTAAGACCAGTTCCTAAATGAAGTTTGACCCTGGGACATCCGAATCTGGGGACTCCTAAGTACCAGGAACTACGAGAATTCCTGTGTTCCCGTGATCGGAATGAGCTCAAATTTGNGGAATGAGCTGAAATTTAGAATGTAAGCTATTGGTAAGTATCCAAGAACAAGTTTAATGCTTAATTTGGGATAATATCATTCTTTCCTGGGTGCTTCCAATTACAAGAGTTTCTTTCTTCAAAATTTGTGAATATCATCTTTGTCAAAGTCTAAATCCAGTTCCTATCACAAGGTATAAGAATAAATATGATAAGCCACTTTGTGGTTTCTTACGTTTTTTTTCTACGAATACTAAAAATTTAGAGCGGGTGTTGAAAAACCGGTCGCGATTGATCATTCTGGGACTACACTGATATATAGGAACTTCTAAAATACCAGAGAAATAGAATCCCAATGCTCCTTTGTGGTTAAAGCACAAATGATTTTCTGATGCTCTGATTATATGTAGGAGGACTTACCCATACTATTGTATTTATTTCAATTTCGATATCAATATGAATAAGAACTGCTAACAAAGGGTATTACCAATGTATCTTACTTAGCATTACCTATGCATACCTAGCTGTACATAGTTATTTTACATTTATGATTTCGATTCCCATTATTGTATATTATGGTGGTCCTTATTTAGACACCCAAAGTTTCGTTTGCTTATAAAAAATTAGCAGAAAAAAATTTGAGTCCGAGGAATCGAGAAGGTTCATATTTTAAATCATTCGTATTTTTTGTTCTATAAAATTTTAATTCCGGGTTGTCGATAGATTTAGTACAATAAATATTTTCAATGTTTTTATGAAGTACGTAGAGAGATTGAGCATATCGTATTTAAGGTGATTGACTTTCATTTAGGTCGAACTTTGATGCGCTATATCTCTGGACACTTCAAGAATGACTACAGTACAAAACATTTTAAATTTGGAACTTTGGAAAGGTAGCACTAATTTTTTTCAGCATTTTAGCTACACGCAAGTGAAACTTTTTGGGGGGTGTCCCATTAGAATTTCAAGAGTGACCTAAATAAGGACCACCCTAATGTATATGCATGATATCGAAAATGCATTCCTTCGTTCTTTGTTATTATTCTACAAATTTACATTAGTTTCGTTTGATGTTTGCATAAATGTAGTTACAGTTACATATGCAGTTTCTACACTTTGTACTTTTTGCAGAAAATCCATTTTTTGCTTCACTTTTCATCTGGTTATTTTTGTGATGGCAAAATATAGAAAATCGATTAAAAATCACTGGGCGGAAAAAAATTATCAAATGTTATTTGAACATAATAAAAATGTTTATTAAACTCTAATTATTCTTGTTATAATACTTTAATCCAGTTTCATCTTTTTTATCCCAAAACAAACTCAACCCTTTTTGGCACAACGCTTTTTTCTGCATTCTACTCCCCAGAGAGAAAGGTAAGTGTAAATATTTGCTATGAATATATGCGGAAAATCTACCTGCACTTTCTAGTTTAAATATTTTACATTTTTGTTTGCGAAAAATAAAGGAAATTTTGTTAAGGGTTGTTTTTTTTCTTCTGTATATTGTGTAAAATAGGATTGCTACACCTCATGTTTGTACATTTTGCAGAGATTATCAATTAAATTTTCTGATTAAGTTTTAGTTAAAAAGCCATATTGAGTCTCCCATGCATGAAATAATGTGTGGTTACGCCATCATCTTCCAACGTGAAAAAATCTTGAGAGAATACAAAATTGAAATGTTTTCCCCTTGTATTTATTCACTCTTCATTCACATTTGAAAACTATAAGAAAATACAAAACACCTCATCCCCTACCCATCCCCACACCCCACACATCCAGCTTACGGTACGCCCAGAGCTCTCGAAAATATAAAATGAAAATCCACGTCCCCTCTCCATCCACCCAAACATACCATACATACCCTCTCATATTCATTATTATTATTGGAGTACAAAGTTTTAGAAATAGAGTTTAATTAGTATCGTTGCTAGAAACTAAAACAAAGTGTATCATAAGCATATATTATAACATGTATAAATATAAAATTCATTTTCATCCATTCCATTTTACATTTTCCATCCCCACACCCCATATGCCAGTCACAGCAAAACAACCCTTAGTAACCCACCTCACACTCTACACTCCACCAAAGCAACATCGAACGAAAGCTATGTGAGAGATATGGCAAGTCATACCATTTCAATTCCTAACAATAACCCATTCCACACATAAAATATTCACATATACTCTGTGTATATGCAATAGGGGTGATGCAAAATAAAAATTCTGTCGAATTTCAAAAAGTTAAAGCCGTTTTTTTGATAATTAACTTTTGAATTTATTCTTCTCTTGGCATTTTTTTTAAAAAGTAGCTTAAAAACCCCAAAATGTGGATTTTAAGTTCGGTAAATGTCACAAAAAATTCTTTATTATCAATAGGGGTATTTTACAGTGTTTAAGTGTTTGATTGTGTTATTTATGTTAAAGTTGAAAAATGCGCACGAAGCAAAGCAAATAATAATAATAATAAGGCCTATAGTACCCTATTGGGACCAGGCGAGTTCTCATATTTCAGAGAACTTTCTAGGTATTATAGTGGATTCCAAACCACCACAACTTTACTGGTTATGCTAATGAGTTACCAGTTCATAGAGCCCATCAAGTCATGTTCAATTTATGCTTCGAGGAAACTGAATAACCTCTTCGACATGATCGCCATTCGAACGCTTTCTATCCCATACTTAAGTTATTGCAGCAAGTACACTTTTGATAGCATGGCTCTGACAATACATCGTCAGAAATCACCTTGTTTACCCTATTATTCATTAATAATAGCGCACACGAAGTAATTTACCTTCTCGATAACAATGAAAAAACGCAAGTTAATTCAATCGCCACAGGTCGGATTTGAACCCGTACCCATGTGGTTCATAGGCAGACGCTCTACCGATCAAGCCACCAGGGCAGTCAAAGCAATAAATACCTAATTAAGTAGCAAAATCATGTTTCTACAAAAACCATACAAATTTTCAAAAATTAAAATTCTCCTAGTTTGTTCAAATGCTTTAAAATACTAGGATCTCTAAAATTTAGTCAAAAATAACTGTATCTCAGTGGAACCCTGGAACCGAAGAAGCGGTTATTGGTGATTTTGAACATGTTTTCACATTCGGTCGATTCCGGATACCCTGAATTTATATTCAGCATCTCGAGAAATACGTAAAACCAAGTTTTTGGCTTACTACTATTTAAATGCTTACAATGTTTAAATTGCTTATATTAGTAAATTTTGAAGAGGGTCGGATAAGTATTAACAGAGTTTTCCAAGAAAGTATAGTAATTGGAAGCACCAGAAACAGATGATATTATCCTACATTTGGCATAGGAACTGTTTTTGGGCACTTAAAAAGAGATTATTTTACAAATTTGAGCTCATTCCGTTCACGAGAACTTAAGAATTCTGGAAGTTCCTGGTACAAAGGAGCCCTCAGATCTCGTCGTTTTTAAGAAACTATTCTTGGACACTTACCAAAAGTTTATTTTCCAAATTTAAGCTCATTCTGGTCACTAGAACTCAAGAATTCTGGAAATTTGTGATACACAGAAGCTATTAGATCTGGATGCCCCTGGTTCAAACTTTTTTTTAGGAACTGTACTTAGATACCCCGAGAAACAACGGGCCTAGTTTGCGTCTTTAGAACCGCGTCTCTGCGTCTAAGATGCCAGCTGGACGCGATTCCAGTAATGTCTCCAAAAAACGCTATCTGTAAGACGCAATGGACGCTGGCGTTTACATGAGATCTCTTTGAAATTCTCAGTTGTCTCGTGCTATTTTCAAGTTCCTCATAACTGAGCGCAAATATGTAGGTTTTTTTAGACCTAGGCGTTTTGACACAAATTGGACACAATATTTAGACCAGTTGCAAACCGAGTGCCTAAAAATAGCCTAGACGCTTGCGTCTTGACACGAATTGGACCCAATAATTTAGACCAATTGCAAACCGAGCGTCTAAAAGAGCCTAGGCGCTCGCGTGTAGACGCAATCTGGACTCAAAAACCTCGTTCAGTCCATATACACCATGTAGTTGCACGCACATGTCTCTCGCTTTTTCTTTATATATTTCGTGTTACTTTTCATCTCTGTCCTGGCACTGGTGTCCTATTTTGTAGGCACCTGCGTCACGATCTAGTCGCATATGCCAGACTGAAGTTTTTTTTAAATGTTTTTGCAGAATCCTGGGAACAAACCACCACCCTCCGAACAGCGAGCAAAGACGCTATCCAATACTCTATCCAGTGCACGCACATGTCTCTCGCATAGCTTTATATATTCCGTTTGTCATAACTATAAATTAGACTTAGACAAGTCACATGCGTCCCCGAAAAAGTCGCATACGTCTAAAGTCCCTTTCAAATATTAAGGGTGGACGCGACTGTCAAGAATGAGACTAAAACCACCAAAAATACTTCACATTTATTATAAGCCGCTCAGAAAAAGTCCCGAAGAAGTTTGTCACCAAGCACTTGTGTACAATCCACAAGGTAGCAGAAGAAAAGGAACACCAAAAAACACCTGGCGTCACTCAACACTGGCGGAAGCTAATGCTTGGGCNTGAAGCAAATTGCACTCCGACGTACGAGATGGCGACTTTTTATTGATGGCCTATGCTCTTAGAGGCAGTTCAGCATCACCGTTGGATAAGGCGAAAAGTAAAAGTAAAGTAAGTAAGTATTATAAGCCGCTATGGTCTTGACAATTTTGACTTATTTCGTGAGTAGACGCTTGTGACCAGTAACAAGGGATCTAATCGGGCATGATAAATTCTCATGAGTCTGGACGCAAAATCATAGACGCCGTCTAAACTTTCACAAGATTAAATTGACTGATGATATTTTATTCTCTCTAATTTCTGAAATCTACCTCTACCTCTTCTGGGTACTTACCTAAAATGTATGTTCCGATCACTAGAACTTAAGAATTCTGAAAGTTCCTGGTACATAGAAGTCCACAGATCACGATGTCCCAGGTTCAAATGTTTTCAGGAACTTTTCTTGAGTACTTGCCACAAGATTATGTTCCAAGCTTGAGAAAATTTAAGATTTCTTGAAAATTCTGTTTTTGGGGCTCCCAGGTCCCTTGGCCCGATTTGGCCCATTAAATAACTCGTCCT
>JXPH01011743.1:97-14588 GCA_001014845.1 Mochlonyx cinctipes
TTTCACCGGGAATCGAACCCAGAACCTAGTGGATGTGGGGCTAGCGTGATAACCACTTAACCACCCGGTCATCAAATTTAAAACAATGCAGTATTTATATGGAGCCCCAATAAAATTCCAAAAAGGTCAACCTAAAAATATTCGGCTGGGGGCCCCCGAATACCTTAAGGCAGCACCGAGTTCTACAACAGAATACACTTATTAAATCAATAAAGTAAACCAAAACGGATTATTACGGGTCAAATATACTGATAACGGTTTTATTATGAATTTGTATTCCTATGCACAGGGATTTGATTGCGAAAAATCAAATCAATTATTATTTTAAAAGTTTTAGCTATTAAACCCAGTGACTTTCTGCACTTTCCCCTCCGTGTCCGTCTTTGTCCATGTGGTCAAGTAGGCTTCTGTTTTGGTACAGATATTGTGTTAGCAGTACCAATAGTGCCATCTGCACTGCATAATACATATATCTGTACTAAGAACGCTATTGACAACAACATCAATTTGAATATTCTCATAATGTTTGTTTGTTGTGCTTTAAGAAAGTGGTCTATTTGGTGCAAAGTTTCACAAAATACTACACTCACTAAAATGCTGTTATCATTGAAGTATTTAAAAATGCTACAGGTCAATAATACTGATAACATTAACATTATTTATACTTTTCTAAGTTCAGTACAAGATAAAAACGTAGGAAACCACAAAGTGGATTATGTAGCTTTTCATCATATTTATTCTATACCTTGTGATAGAAACTAGATTTCGATTTCAACAAAGAAGATGTATACAAATTTTGAAGAGGATCGGAAAAGTATTTACAGAGTTATTCAAGAAAGTCTTGTAATTAGAAGCACCAGGAAGGGATTATATTATCCCAAATTTAGCATAGGAACTGTTCTTGGGTACTTAGCAAAAGCTTATCAGGTAGTATATGTCTTACAACATTTGAGTTTCCAACGACATAATGTTTTTCACTAAACTTAAACAGTAGCAACAATATAAACAATATTCTCGTTTTGATTATCTTAGTATAGGTACTTGTAAAAATATAATTGCACTTTCAGTATTTTAAAACATTCAAAAAAAATCTTCAAATTCTATGGTTGACATCATAGTCTTACATACTTATTTGTAATTTGAGTTATCAAAGTTTCATCGGTCGCCGGCATTTCCCGCTAGCTGTTCGGACATGGTTTGGGTTTAGGCATGGCTTTTTTGTCACGAATTTTGGAACGTCACCTATGTTAGCTGTTCCTTGGTCTTTAGCACTATTTATGTGAATTATTAAAAACAGCAATGCAACAATAAAAATTAAATGGCGCATTTTGTTGACCTTTCTATTATGAATATTAAATAAAACTGATACTTTTCAAATAAATAAACAGATCCATTACAATACTCTAGACTCTAACTTTTCTAGTTTGACGAGTTATTTCAAATATTATGTGTAGCTTACAAGTATGATTTTTTGTATTTTATTGTATTGTTTCCCTCTATTGATTTAGTTTATCATTGTTATTCATGTTCATGTTGTCGATAACCCCTTTGCATTGCGCAAGAGAATGTAGTGCTAGGCTTTACTACCGCCTAAACATTGACATGGGTATCTAGGGAATCATACCAATAACGTGTAAGCTCTCAGCAAACCTTGATGGTCATTGGCCAAGCCCAGGGAAAACATCGGTTTGGGAAGGATAAGGATAAATAGGACCAGATGCACCAACCCCAACTATACTAACACGAACACAACTATCACACAAAAATGACAGTTCAGCTATCATTTTCGTATGAAAACTACGCCTGCGTCAATGCAATTGGTGTTGGTGTTGGTGTATATATGTATATGGGTAAGAGATTTTTTTTTACATTGCCCTTATGCCTTAACTAGCACAAAGCTTTGCTTACTGGGTGATTGTGAAGTAGCATAGTACATTAAATTATTCAATTGTATTTTTTTATTAGAATAAATTGAGTTGATCACATTGTGACGTAGTGGTTTTGGGTTTCCCATTATTCCGTTTTATTTAATTGAGTTTATAAATGCATAGTATACTACTTTGCATTTAGTTACAGATTCTTGCTGAAACTTGAAAAATTGTATTAGATACTAATGTGGTTTAAATTGTCTGAATTACTCATCACAGTCCTTGCCATAATGCCAGCCTGTAACGCAAATATTTTTTTTTATTTTTTATATACTGCCTACCACCTAGAAGGCCCTCTGGAAATAATTCTTCTTCTTCTCCTGTAATGCCCAATAGTCTTATTAATCTATGGTTACAACAAAATTTCTTCTCTTCTTCTAGCGTATAATCAAAATTTCAGATTTTTCAGACTTTTCTACACAAATTGACCCTTAGATGTAATAGGCCACTTAAGTTTGTTGTTTGCAGAAATTGAAGAACACACTTCACCCACTTCTAATTCAGGTGAGAACCAAGATTTTTAACAGTAGGACAGTATGGGACATCTTGGTCGTCGAATCGTATACCTGCAACTTTTGAAATTTTCGTATGCTCAGCAGGAATAGTCCTACTGTGGAAGATTATTGCCTAAGTCTTTAGTGTACTTAATTTTAGACCATTACTAGTTGCAGTAGAATATACGGTAATATCTGATACTCATATTATGAACATTTTTTGCAAGGAAAGTCAATAAAATTATAT
Source organism: Mochlonyx cinctipes (assembly GCA_001014845.1). Taxonomy (NCBI): domain Eukaryota; kingdom Metazoa; phylum Arthropoda; class Insecta; order Diptera; family Chaoboridae; genus Mochlonyx; species Mochlonyx cinctipes. The sequence continues at coordinate 2,767 of JXPH01011743.1, forward strand.
GTAAATAATCTTAAGTATAATTGCAAAAACATAGTAATTGCAAGTTTAGATTAAAACAACTGATATATATTTTCGAAAAATAAGGAAGGCAGGATGAATTTCAAAAATGCAAACGTGAGGATGTCGTTAAGAGGTTAAAATATTTATGGAATTTTCATGGGCTACTGACATGGTCTCATGTTTTTCTCACGGATTACTTGATTTTGAGGAGTGAGGAAACTGTTAGGTTGTAAATAATGTATGGCGTCGTCACGATTTCCTCACAGCTTTCCTCACGAATCCCTCCCAATGTTCTATCCAGTAGGAACATGTGAGGAAGGAGTGATCCGATACACTGTGGTGCAGTTATTCAAAAAAAGACATTTTTGACTTTGTTTTGACATTTTTTAAGTCTAAGTTTATCAACAGCGTGATTATAAAAACTCAAACTTGTCAAAAATTATTTACTAAACCTGTTTTTTTATTCGATAGTGGCGATTATAAGTGTTATAAGCTTGACGCCAACGTCTTGAAGAGGAGCAACTTATATAGTACTTCAATTCAAAACAGAGAGAGGAAGAAGATTTTTTTACTACGATCAAAACAGAAATCTTTTGTCCGAGATTTCGGTTTCCAAATTTTAAGCTCAGTTTTTGTTTTCACCATGCTGAATAAAAATGAAGAAATTGTTGGGAGTACCAAAATGACCCTATTGGAAATATGAAACTTAAATTTGTAAAATATTTGCAAAAAAGTAGATTTTTCTGTGATACTCAAGTGAATTTCCCAATAATATGGTTCAAGCTAATTCGTTTAATCTACTTAACCTTTAAATTGGACATAAAAATTTGCCACAAGACCTTCATTAAGCAACCCTAAATCCTAGTTTTTAAATATGCCAGTTTTCTCTTGATTAAATTTGTGATAATAAAAATGTATTGTATAAACACTTAATCAATTTTCGCATCACACTCTACACTGAATCAAAGATTAAATTCGCGTTTTTATGTTTTTTTATTGAATTACATTCCCCCATCCTTCCTCCGTCGCCACATTCAACATTCAACCCTGAACCATTGTTTGTGTTCTGATATGTAAACAAATCACGTATACAATTTTGTTTTATTTTTTCCACTCCATCTCCATCCCCGCGCCAAAATTTCTTTTCGGTGATTCGAGGTTGGGAGGCATAAAAGCAGAAGCAAAATGTAAATAAAACTGTGCGTAAGTCAATAAATTTTTTTCATCTCTCTTATTTTTACTTTAGGTAATATTTATGTTTCATCGAGATAAAATTTCCCATGTGACTATCTATTGACGGGGGTGCTGGTGCAAACGTATTTAGTTTATTATTATGTATTATTGGTGGATAATTACTTTGTTATGATAATGACATGTATTTTCTGCATTTTCCACTTCTAGTCCTTATGTACTTTGGATCTGGACATGGTGCTCTAGTTGTTCTTTTCAAATTAAAATAATTGAGGCAAATTAGACTAAACTGTGTCTTTGGTCTGGCTTCTATCAGATTTATAATACACAAAACTAACACCAAAAGATAAAAGAACCTCATTTTCAAAAGTACTTGTTTACCGAATAATTGTCACTGTAATACTAAGTCGAAAAATTAAAAACTAATCCCTTTTTATCAACGAATTAAAAAAAAAATTCATCATCTGAAACTACAAATCTAATATCTGGTCGTGATATGCCAGTTACAGTTCCGCAAAGTATTACAGTTAAAATTTCAGATTTATTTTATCGCAAAGTAATAACGACTCAGTGCTAGAATCAATCGATATTTAGCGTGATAGTATTTTTGATTAAAATAATAATAATCATAATTAGGCTATTACTACCCTAACGAGACCAGGTGAGTTCACATATTTCAGAGAACTTTGTAGTTATTAATAGACCTACAGCTTATCTTCTTCTACCTACAGCTTATAGTGAATTCCAAATCAGCACAACTTTAATGATTATGCCAGTTCATTGAGACCATCCTGTTGTGCTCAATTTTTACTACGTAGAAACTGACTAATTTTTTCGACATAAACGTTATATGCAAACGACTTTCATTCCATACGTAAGTTTGTGCAGCAAATATATTTTTGATACGACGATACATGCCGGACATCACCATCACAACCCTTTATTCGTCGTTGTCGACGACAACGACGAAAAACGCAAAGTTCATCGTCATGGGTCAGATTTAACAGACAGATGATCTACCGATCAGGCCACATGAACAATTGATTGAAATTTAAAATTATATAAAGTAACTTGAATATGAAAAGTCTAGTCTAGCAATATTAATGAAAATTTATCAAACATGTTCGTTTTTTGCATAACCATTAAAGTTGTGAAGATTTGGAATCCACGTAACTGTAGGTCCACTAATATCTAAAAAGTTTCTTGAAAAATGAGGTCTTGTCTGGTTCCACTAGGAATCTAAAAGAACTTATTATATTTATTACCCATCAACAAATCGATGAAAAACAACTTAACCTTCACCGTGGACGGTGGGATTCAAACCATCGCACATTGGGACAGAATCTAAATTCTACTGTATTAATGCGGTAACTTTAAAACCTTGAGATATAGATTACAATGATGTTCTAGAGTTATCTAGGATATTAAATTTTACATTTACTACATCTTTTTGTTTTTACATACCACGCCGCATGGTGGCTCTGCAAATTCTAACTTTTGACAGAAGCATGTTAGAGCTTCAACTTTTTGGACAATATTGTAGAAATTTAAAAGAACAATAAACTTGTAGAACATTGTATATTTGTACCACTTCACTGGAGGGCGCTACAAGCGATTGAAAGTTTTTGACTAATTGCGCAGTTTTAAGAGCTAATATTTTGGCTCCATACTAAATTTTGCACAACTATTGTTATGAATCGATAGATTGAAGTCCCAGCATCAAATTTAATATCTAAAATGTAGATGGCGCCACTATTAACATGAAAGAACTAAAGATTTTTCGTAAATGGGGAGCATCATTTTTTTGAAAATGGGTGATTTTTATTTTTTGATTTATTATAAGACTAACTGTTTTTGAAAAGTTAAAGTAGAATTGACAAATTGTTAAATTTTTATTAATTTATTTTAACACATGCGAAAAAACTTAAAAATTAGGCAAAAAAAATTATAATATTGAAAAAATTGATCCAATTCTTTTAGTCTGTACAATTATTTAAAAGGAAATAAAAATTTGAAAAATTTACTTTATTTTTTGACCAAAAATTGGGGCAGAATTTTATTGATGGAGAGGNATTCTTTTAGTCTGTACAATTATTTAAAAGGAAATAAAAATTTGAAAAATTTACTTTATTTTTTGACCAAAAATTGGGGCAGAATTTTATTGATGGAGAGGATCGAGGGCTGTCTAAAGAAGACTCCCAAATAAGTTTGGGGCGGAACTCGGTGGAGCTTTTTTTTAATTTAACTTTTTCAAAAAAATGACGTTCCCCATTTACGGAAAATCTTTAGTTCTCTTATGTTAATAGTTTCGCCATCTACAGTTTAGATATTAAATTTGATGCTGGGACTTCAATCTATCGATTCATTACCATAGTTGTGCAAAATTTAGTGTTGGAGCCAAAATATTCGCTCTTAAAACTGCGCAATTAGTTAAAAACTTTTAATCGCTTGTAGCGCCCTCCAGTGAAGGTGAAGTGGTACAAAATTACAATGTTCTACAAGTTTATACTTCTTTTAAAGTTCTACAACATTGTCCAAGAAATTGATGCTCTAACATGCTTCTCAATCTTGGTATTTATGGCAAGTTTATTTTTCAAACATACAGTTGTTTTTTACGTTTTCGAGCGAAAACTAGAGCTTTTCCCAAGAGGAAGAAGAAGAGAGAACTAAAAATTTTCAAATGTCACTGGTACTTCCAACGATATATGGAAATCTCATATTTGGAAAATGTTTCGAAATTTTATTAAAATGTTACTTTCGAAATTAAAACCAAAATACCTACTCTTTGGTGATAAAATTAATGAGAACGAATTTTTGATTATGCAACTGATTGTAAATGGAAGGCGTAGGTAGATTGAAGTTGTCATTTACTTTTTTAATAGTTTATTTCCACCACCACCATCCACTTTTAGTAGGATTGGGAGAGTGGACACATTTTCCGTTTTTGTAAACAGTTCCTTGTGCGCAAATTATTATTTTACTTCCACCTTTTGGACTCCAATGGGATACCCCACAATTAATGGTGGCTACCATTAAGATTATTAAAAATAAGAGAATATTAATTTTCATTTCAATTCACCCTTTAAACTTTACACTTAAACTGATAATCACAAAATGATAAGCAACTCGCTAAATTCTGAAAATAATTATAGCAAAAAATGATGATTTAACATATTGATAAGAAAGATTGCGAATCGACATTCTGTCATTCTGTTTCAAAATTAATAATTATAATAAAATGTATTAAAATTAATGATGAATAGATAAACATCTCAACTACCTCTCAAAAATAAACGGTTCGCCTGCAAGTTCCGTGTGAATCTGAACCATGTCCATTTCCACATGCCATTTTGTTCTTGGGTGTCCTCAAAATGTGCGCAGAATTTTCAATCATTTTAGCAGTTTTATAATAAATCACTCGCACCGAATTTATTTCGGAAAATAAAATAAAAAAACTTAAAAATAGCAGAATAAATTTAAAGAACCGCATATTGATGCGACAAAAACTAGACTAAGTTTTGATATCTTATCTCTTATCAATAAAGTACACAAAATGTTCGATATACCTTTTCATTATCATTCTGCACTTTCCATTCCTATCAAATTTGAAATTGGGTGGGCACGATTTTGGGCTGTCCAAAATATGGCTGGGCGATACATTTGATGTTTTTGTTTTTCGGATAAATAAATCACGGCTTTCACTAGTTCCGATATTAATACCGAAAAGTAATAAACAGATTGAGAAGAGTACTAAAATAATGCGCATTTTTGGTTCGAGGTTATATTGATACTGATTTATTTTGTTTTATTGTTGTGTTATCAAAATGAAATGGGGCGTTTATGATGATATAAAATCGAATCAAATTATTGTTCTGCAAACTCCAGCGTTTGTTAGTTTTTTACCAGAAGGACAACGGATAGGAGCATCAAAAATGCTGCCTTGTAAAAGTGAATAATTATTGCTCAATGTTTTGTTATTGTAATAAAGTATTCTAGAATCACAAGAGAAATTCAGAATTAAAATAATTAAAACCACTCTCATTTTAATCCCGGACTGTTCAGTACTAAAAAATATGCTTGAAATGAGATAAGCTTACCCGTATTTTTTGTTTTAAATGTTTTTCGACATTTGCCCGATGATTTGTCAAAGTGCTTCTCAGGAGGACAAGCTCCTGGTGTTGAAAATAACTGTCCAGCTACAGTTTTCTCTGTGATAACTTCACATAATAACGATTGAAAAATCACAAGCAAAAGTAAGAGCAGCGCTAAAACTTGCATTATTACAATGAGCTTCTTTGAGTAACTGATAATTTTCATGTAGAAACACATTCTGTTTTTTTTTTAATTTTTAATGTTAGTTAAATTGATAAGGAAATATCTCGGTTATTTCTTATTAAATAATTTTTAATAACTTTGACAATGTCTATCAACCAGACGAGGACAATATGATATCACATACTAGTAGACTCTGAAACAATTGTCCCAAACTTCGGGAAAAAGACTTCCGATATTTCATCTGCTCAGTATTTTTGTTCGATTTTACCAAACTTAGGATATTTTAGTCGAGTTTCATGAGAGAAATAGGAAATTGGAAGCGGATTTTTTCAGTAGCTCAACATATTCTTACGTGTAGATAGTTCTTCAATCCACAAGCCACAACTCAACACAATATTTAATACTTTTTTAAATGAATGAATACTGTTTTACCAACATCACTTTTTATAAAATATCTTACAGCAGTGGGTCAAAGATCCTCATTTAGTAGCAATGTTTTTGCCAAGTGTCATTTTTCCTAGCAACTGAGCTTTTTCTTTGTCAATTGTCTTACTTTAAAAGCAAAATCGATGATGACAAAAAATTAAACCAGCAACCTACCGTACCTGAACTTCAATTTCTACTGGTACACTGTGACAGTTACTTAGAAGCCACTCTAAATATAAAACAAAAGTTTCAAATTTTGACCAGCATTGTTTGCTATCTGGGATACTTTGACTAAAACTGCTAGTAAATTTTACAAAGAAAATTTTCCATAAAAAATTAACTAAACCTGTGTTCACAATGTAGCAGTGGTGTGATTACAAATCCCATAGTGAAACTTTGTTATTGCCAAGGTATTGCATTTTAATACCAGTTCAATTCTTTAACGTATAAAAAAAGGCGACATGAAAAATAAATAAAATATACTGAACTGAAAGGTCATTCTATAATGATAATGAAATTCTGAGAAATTCAATGAAATTGTAGCAATAAATGAAACATAAATTCCTCACTTTTGAAAATCGACCCAGAATGAAAAGAATAATGTTTATGTGCCATTGGAAAATATGAATTGGAAACTATTATTCTGAAACTTGGGCTTAAAATTAACTGGTGATTATACCGTTACGACTGGCGAGATGACATTATTGCGAATTAACCTATAATAAAATTTAGAAATGCGCTCAAAACTAAAATATTGGTTCCTAAGACCTACGGGTCAAAATTCATTAATTCGAATAAATTCATGATTTTGATGTCTTCTAATTTTTCGATCCCTTGCGACTTCGAATTAATGGAGTTTCACCCGTACTTTGTTTCTTTACCTTATTACCTCTTACCTGTTTTCCACATAAAATTTGTTACATTAAAAGTTAATTACAAAACTTCTTCTGCACCTTCGACCGACAAGATAATAACCGGATGGACAGTACAATGAGAAAGATCTGCCACTGCGACCATTGCACATCATACATCTGTTGTTGTCGCGATCTTCAATTTCTATTGCGTCTATCTCATATTCTTCACAATAGCACGTGTTAAGCAATATAATGAATATTAAAAATATTGTTAATAACTTCATTTTTTGCAAATTCGTTTTCTCGCACAACACTTTTGCAACTGTTTACTTTGCATATTATTGATGCTTCTTTATATATACAGAAACAGAATAAGATAAGATTAGCGGTGGTTCCCTCATAAATGTAGGGTATCAAAAAGGTCACTTGAGATTTAGATTTTTGAGTAAAATAGAAAATAGAAAATAAACAACATGAATAAAAAAGATGGCTTCACATCGAGTGGCAAACATATTAAAACCGTATACTGACCAGGTCACCAAAACCGTGTTTTCCTTACTCTGCCTATCTTCTTCGATCGTAACTTAGCTTACTGAACCTTATTTTCCAGCTTCGTGCATCGTATCGTAGTCACAGAATCACTGTGACAATTTGGATAGCTCTGTAAATACTCTTCCGATCCTCTTCAAAATTTGCGCATACCATCTAAAGCCTAAATCCTGTCCTTATCACAAAATATACAATAAATATGAAAGAAAAGCTGCATAATCCAGTTTATGGTTTTCTACGTTTTTATAATCTATTTAGACACTAGTGTACCTAATGTGGGTACTTGGTGGGGTAACCCTCCAAAAACAGAGAATTTTTATGTTCCGGTCCACTAGATTTTTTTAAACTTTATCTGTTAACCAAAAATTGTTTTTTTTTTTTTTTTTTTTAACCTAAAGGCCCTANATATGAAACAATGAAGAAAAAAATTATTTTCATATTTATTTATTTATTTTTTCTTAAACCTAAAGGCCCTAGGGACTAGCCATAACTGGGCCGAGAATCATTTTATGGGGTGTCATTAATGGGGTGTCATATAGCAGACCTATCACGCAATATTGAAAACCCTGTTTCAATTAAAGTTGATATGGCTCCGCCGGGATTTGAACCCAGGTCGTCAGATGTGTTGATGACGTCATGCGTAGAAAAATCCACGCCTTAACCCATCAAGCCACCTGACCCCCTAACCAAAAATTGATTGTAAATTGTTTTCGTGTGAAAACTCAATTGTATTTACCTAGTACCATTTGGAAACATTTTTCGGAATTGTTTGGTAGGGAGCATTTAATTTAAGAACGATACATACCTCTTCCCCCTTAACTTAAATGTTTTTCTGCATTTCTTTGCTCTTGTGTCGAACACTTGTCCTTCTTCACATCGTGACGTTCCCGAAATAATATGCGCTTTCATAGCTGATTCGGTGACATTACTCAACATGATTACCTCACATGCACACAATTTAATAAACACAAGAAGAATTAAAATAATAAACTTCAAATGCATTTTTGCTACCTCCTCACCTTAAGGTCTTAAATCAAACTACCCTACCCAAACAGTGTTTTAACATTGGATTCCGAAAAAGCATTCTCTTTGCGCAAGATTTTTGGAGAGATAAGAGGAAGAGAGTAATATTTCAATTTATCATTTACTTAGGTAAACGTTATAATAGCATACCGAATCTTATAATTCTACGACATTTTCCTCTAAAAAACCCTTGTCCGTTGCGACATTTCTCGATTATTTTTGGGGCATTTATAATTGCGCCCTGTTCTGTTTTCGTTCTGTTATCATAAAATATAACGTCACATCCACCACATTCAAACAAAAACACACTAAAAATTAACACTAGTAAAATGCGCATTTCGCTTATAACTACTTGTATACAAGATCAAGTTTAAACTGGAGACAAAATGAACTTTGTATTCTCTCTTTAAATATTTTGTTTTCATTCTCCTCTCATTTTTCTCTGTTTTAAAAGTGACTTAAGATAGACATCAGCGATGGTGTGCTAATTTTGTTTTTCTTTAATCACTTGAAAGTTCACGGTGAGGTTATCTGAAATATTTGAAATCAGCACAATTTTTAGACTCTGTGGTGTATGTTATTTAAGTTTAGTTAATAGAATGAGCAAGATCACGATCATATTTATAGTCAGTGTTTTTGTGTCATGCTATTCTGATATTGTGTATAAAAAATATTCGCGAACTCGTCCCCCACTTTTTAAAGGAGAAAACAGTGTTGAAGAAGTACTCGAAATTTTTAGAACAGAAGAGCGTCCTCCTCTTTTTGGGGTTGATGATTCTTTTGTGAACGGATATTTGGCGAATGACGCCTTTAAAAAGAATGCTTTTAGAACTACAATAGTGTCTATGTCTAATACAGCAAAACCAACGTTATCAACACCTTCCAAGGAAAATTCAAATCCAAACTACTCACAAGACCCCCTGTTTCCATGGACATCATCAATAAGTATCACAAAATATCCAAAACAAGACTCGCTGATTATCAGGGAAGGTGAATTGCTGACAAAAATAACTACTCAGAAAAGTGTCGATTTTGATTATAATTATGATAGTGAATATGATGAATAAAAATGTTACTTACTTGATTATTTGAAACTTTTAAATGTGTATTTTTACAGTGCTTTGAATGTAAAGTATATATACCAAATTTGAATCGCCATAAAAATCGACATATACAAATTTGGGTAAACATACTACGGTAGTCGTGACCCACCCCTTCTAGTCGTGACCCACCTAACTTATTAAGAATTCCCTCACATATTGAAATCAAAAAAGTTGATTTTAATTGTTGGTTTTATATAAAATTTCAATAAAATTACCTTGTTTCAGTTCAATATGTGCGGGAATTCTGAATAAGTTAGGTGGGTCACGACTAGAACGGGTGGGCCAAGACTAGTATGTTTACCCTATTGCCAATTATACATTGTTTAAAAGTTTGTTCTTTGTGCAAATGCATTTCTTATTATTGATAAAGTAAATAAATTTAAGACATTGTAAATAAGTTTACAGTTACAGCTACTATAGTACTATAAAAAACTGAAGGCATTGTTAATCAGTTTATACGTAGATTTATTTTTCAAAGAAGAAGTCGATGTTGACCAATGTTGGGCAGTCAACAAAAAGTTATAAACCGTTCAACATCGTCCATATAGTTGTTTGACAGATGTTTATATCAATTTTCAACGAGTTGTTTTGGGTCATGTGGATTGCCAAATATCTCGAATAATTTCAAAAACTCAAAATTACATGTTGAAACTGGTCAACGTCTACGAAAAACCTGCTCAACAACTGCACTGTATTTTACCCCAAATGTTCAAACAGATGTTGGGCAGTTAAGATGAAACCCAACATTTCTGGCCAAAGTTATTCTACAAGGTGATTGTTGGTCTGATGTTGACCTCGACTTTGTTTTATGAGTTGGGCACATGCACTGCCCAGTTGTTAATGCAGATATTGACGACTTTTGCCCACTTGGTAAAATTTACAGTCAATTTCTACAGCTTTTTAACCTTGTTGGACTATGTGTTCATGGACCCGTTTATGGTATGGATGCATGCACTGGTTTATAGATGAGTTATTAATAAAATCTTTTTAAATTCTGGCCAGGATTATTAATTGGTACCCATTTTATACCTACCAATTTTTAGCCCATTCGGACAAAGGCTTCTGTGGGCTCCCATACAAGGTTGACATTTTTATACCAACTATGATGAATATTTATAACAAAACGGAGTAACGCCATCAATGGCACCCCTAATTAGCCGAAACGACGTTAGAAGCGAGGCATAGAAAAAACAATAGAAGTTAAAGTTGTGAAGCCAGATCGGCCTGGTTCTTTTATTATTGGGGCATCGATAATTTGACTTATTTTACATCCACAATATTCAAACAAAAACACACTAAAAATTAACACTAGTAAAATTCGCATTTCGGTTTTGACTACAAGATCAAGTTTGAACTGAGACGAATTAAGATATTTCTCTCTTTAAATAATTAGATGCATTTGTTATTATTGATAAAGTGAGATATAATCATTATGGATATTTTTCTTACTCATCGCACAATCTCAATTCCTAAAAATTTATGTAAAAATACAAATAAGTTACATATAATAAATTATAAATTTGATATTCAACCCCTACTCCTATCCTACGCATAAGCTAAAAATATGGTTATGTTGTTATTTTGTTTACCTCTATCATCAGTTGCTAAAAATTGTTGACTCAAGCCAGATTGTGGATTTCAATAATGATTTCGTTGCGTTTAATTTATTTGCTCAGCATTGCAATTGCATTTAATGTTTATGGAGAAGAAAATCTTGCATCAGAAACGACAGTGGCTCAAAGCAGTGGTGGTACAAAACTCGGGAACAGATTTATTTTTAAAACTCCATTAATTGAAGCAACAACATGCGAAGATGGAAAAGTAGCTGTCGGAAATAAGTGCAAAAAATCTTTCAACTGATTAAAATTATTAAAGTAAGTTGAAAATAAATTGTTTTGTACGCTTTGCCCTATACTTTGTTCGTTTAATATATTTACAATTATCTAATTTAGCTAAATGTTCAGGCTGTATATATGGGTCATTATATTAGATCAAAATGTCAATTGTTAGTGTTTAGTGTTCGAAGTAAGTTTTAAAATGAATTTTCTGTTATTGTTGTTGACGATTTTTGGGATATTAAATTTTGGAAAGGCCGTAAAATATCGCACAGATTTTATGTTTCCTGATGACGAACGGCTGGAGCCAAATAAAATTAGTGATGAATATGTGGATTCAGTTAGTGTTGAACCAGTTGAAAGTGCAAAACAGACAGACACTGACAAAATTGAAACAGTTAATCGATTTCTGATCGATTCTCCGAGAATTTGTCCAACAGGATCACGATTAATTAATAAAAATGGAAAAAAGAAGTGCAGAGTCGTTAGGTGGCGTAATTCTTTGTAATTAGTTACTTTTAATTTAATAAAATTACTTACAAATAAATAAAGAAAATAATGTGTTG